>CALNHX010001049.1:0-256320 GCA_940337035.1 Agriotes lineatus
TAATTCAAGGTGTATAGCCTTTGTCGTAAAGCAAACAAATACACAAACATAACACTTAACAACCTTGCAACCGCGAGTTTTCTTGTCCTTCAACAGAAAATGACCACAATAATCTATTCCACAAATTTCGAAGGGTGAACTGGGAGCAAGCCGCTCTGCAGGTAAATCAGCCATCGGAGGCATGACACCCTTAGGATTTGATTTAAAACACGTGACACATTTGTGAAATATTTTTCTTGCCAAATTTCTACCATTTAGTGGCCAGTAATTTTCACGCAATTTATATAATAACGCTTGCGGTCCGCAATGGAGCTGAGTAACGTGAACGTCTGTTGCAATTAATTCCGTTAATTTATGCTTGCTAGGCAAAATAATGGGATGTTTTTCTTCGTAAACGAGATCCGCGTTTCTTAACCTCCCACCTATGCGTATTATGCCCCTGTTATCTAGAAACGGGTTGAGAGATGAAAGATTTCGAGGTTTTCTAAGTTGATTATTATTACTTAACTCTTTAATTTCGTGAGGCAATGCTTGTTTTTGAGCTAGTCGAATTAATGCGGACAACGTTCTGCGTTTTTCGTCAACTGTTATATGTCCCAAAATTTTATTATTTTTATTTCTAAAATTATTTAACCATCGCATGCAATATGCTGTTACTCGAATTAGTTTGTTTAATGAGGAGAATTTTTCAAAAATATACAAATCCATTAAATTTGCAACTGTAACTAAAGTTAAGTTTTTCGCCTCGGGAATTTCTATATCGCATTCAATCTCTTCGTTTTTGAAATTATATTCTAAATTTTCTCTAATAAAATGTGGCCCTCGCCACCATGCGTCTAGATGAATTAATTGTCTTGCGCTTATTCCTCGCGAGACTACATCTGCGATATTATTTGGACCATCGACGTGATGCCAATCATCAATGCAAGTCAACGTTTGAATTTCTGAAACGCGATTAGATACAAATGTTTTCCAACGACTCGGGTCGGCTCGCAACCAACTTAATACGATCTTAGAATCGCACCAAAAATAATATTTAGAAATATTTAAATTTAAAGCCTTTTCTACACGATCCTTTAATTTTGCAAGAATTACCGCTCCGCAGAGTTCTAGACGTGGAATTGTTAATTTCTTAAGAGGTGCTGCCCTTGATTTTGCGCATACTAAGTTTACGCTGCAGTTTCCATCGGCAGTGATTGACTTTAAAAATACACACCCACCAAATGCATGTTGAGACGCATCGCAAAAAGAATGCAATTCGAAAATGATAGCGTTACTAAGACGAATGTGTCTTGGAATTTCTAGTGCGTTTATGTGCATTAAATCATCTTGAAAAGACATCCAAAATTCTTGACTTTCTAAACTAACCGGATCGTCCCAACCGATTTTTTCTTGCCACAGTATTTGAATTAGAAGCTTTGCTCTAATTATAATTGGTTGTAGAAGGCCATATGGGTCAAAAATCTTGCTAATGCTTGATAAAATATTTCTTTTTGTTATTTGTTCAAATTTTTCTATTTTGACTTCATACTGCAAAACATCAGTTTTTGCGTTCCATAATATTCCTAATGTTTTGTTTACACAAGAGTCTCCCCACGGTAGTATTTTCAATCTATTATTTTCTTCTACCTCGGATTGACTTAAAATTCTGGGCTCATTTGAGACCCACTTGCGTAATTTAAACTTAGCTGACTCCAAAATTTTGATAATCTCGCTTTTTACCTTCAGCGCTTCTTCAATAGTTTCCTGACCACTCAACAAATCGTCCACAAAAAAATCATTTTCTACTATTTTACTCGCGATCGGATATGTTTCAGAATTTTCTGTGGCTAATTGTTTTAAACAGCGCGTAGCTAAAAACGGCGAGGAGCTTAATCCGTATGTGATTGTTTTTAATTCATAACAATGAACTTTCTGAGTTGGATCAGCTCTCCAAAATATTTTTTGAAAGTTTCTATGACTTTCGTCTATCCAAATTTGCCGATACATCTGCTGAATGTCGGCACTCAATACATATTTATGTATTCTAAAACGTAATAAGATTTCCCACAATTCATTCTGAACTGTGGCTCCTACGTATTGTACGTCATTAAGTGACAAATCAGAGTCTGTTTTGCACGAACCGTCAAACACAATTCTGCAGCGGGTAGTAGTGCTACTCTCTTTTATTACAGGATGGTGTGGTAAAAAATAATGCAATTGAGAATCGGCTACTTCGTTGATACGCTGCATGTGACCTAATGTTTCGTACTCATTCATGAACTCTATGTATTCTTTGCGTAAATTATCATTTTTTATCAAACGTCTTTCGGTTGCGTAGAAACGTTTTAACGCGATGTCCCGTGATTGCCCTAAACAATTTACATTTTCACGAAAGGGAATTTTAACAGAAAAACGGCCATCTGTTACGCGTTTGGTGGTGGTGGTAAACAAATTTTCGCATTTAATTTCTTCAGGGGTCAATTTTTTCAGCGCGTCTCCTTCTTCCACTTGCCAAAATCTCTCCAAATCTGTTTCTAATGAACAATGTACAAATGTTTTTTGCTTAATTACCGGCTGCGCTTGGCCATTTAAATTACCAGCGATAATCCAGCCGAACGCTGTATTTTGCAAAATGGGTTTTCCCTTACCTAAGAAGATTCGTTCGCTTGCCAAAGCTTCCCAAAAAATACTGCTTCCAATTAAAATATCTATTTTATCGCTTTGACAAAATGCTGAGTCCGCTAACGCGATGTTGTTAGGTATACTAATTAATTTCGAATCGAAAGTATACATTGGCAAATTTCCCGTTATTGTATCGAATACTAAGCATGTGATTACTCTTTTAAAATTATTACAACGTGATTTAATTGTCACATCTACGCAATGTTCTGCGCGCGCTAATCCGTTTCCAATGCCACTAACTATTGTATTTAATTTTCGCTTTTGGAGTCCTAAACTTTTACATAAATTTTCAGTTATAAAATGCGACATTGATCCACAGTCTAATAACACTCGACATTTTTGAAAATGTCCAACTGGACCTGCTACATCAATGCAGGCTGTTGCTAATAAAATTTGTCCATTTCCGCTATTAATGACTTGACTTGATGCTACTACAGTTTCGCTGATTATTGGCAATGGTTCTGAATTGTCTGCGTTATTTCTAACGGCTACTACATTGGTGCTTTCGCTATCGCGATGCAAAAGGGTATGATGTTTTCTATTACACTTCATGCACCATTGTTTGTATTTGCAAGCTACGACCCCGTGATTCGGTTTTAGGCAATTTAAACACAATTTTAATTCTTTAACCCAAGTATATCTGTCTAGGACTGGTTTGCCCGTGAATGTTTTACAGTTGAAAACACTATGCGATTCTTTGCAAAATGTGCAACTACTAGCGGGTGCACTGACCCCTACAAACGATTTTAAATTTCTATTTGCATTTCTATCATGGTTTTGTTTCGATGCTATTTCTAAATGCTTCAGCGATTCTAAAACACTACATTTACCTTTCAAGAAATCCATAAATTCTTCAAATTCAGGGAGTTCACCCTTATGCGGTGTACCCTCCCATGCGCGTAATGTGATGTTATCTAATTTCCGACTAATAATAAATATCAACAATGCGCTCCAAGATTCGGTTGGTAATTTTAACGATTTTAAACATCTAATATTTCGCAATACAGTGTCGTATAAGTGCCGCATCTGTACCGCGTTTTCTTTATGCAAATTGGGCAATTCAAATATTTCACGGATGTGACCGTTCACTAAAAGCTTTTTATTTTCGAATCGTTCTTTTAATATTTGTAAGGCCAACTCATAATTAGCATCTGTCACTTCGATGGCCTCAATAGCCCGCAAAGCGTCTCCCTTTAACGAAATTCGGAGATAATAAAACCTTTGAGCATTCGTAAGGTTGTTGTTGTTATGCACGATTGCTTCAAACGTGTCGCGAAAATTCCTCCACTCGCTTAAACTTCCCGAGAAAGTTGCTAATGAAAGCGCAGGAAGTTTGATTGCCGGCTCTATTGCCGAATTATTAGAATTTTGAAGTGATTGGGGTGTGTTATTAATTAATTCCCTATCCGCGATATCTATGTACGATTTTGCTCGTGCCATTACATCAAAATAAAGGGTTTCAAACGCTCGCCTCTCACCACTATCTATGTCTGTTCCCTCCCCCTTAGCTTCTATATCTGATTGAAGTTCGTCAAATCTATCTATTATAGATTCGATTCTTGAATATCTCATTCTTAATTGTGTTAAATTAGAATTATCATAATCGGAGAGAAATGCACAAAACCCGTTCAATTTTTCTTTAAATTGGTTACGTTTATTCAATTGCTTTTGTGTCATTTTGATTGACTATTAGTTTCGAAAAGCTAGCAGATAAGGATAGGATATCTGGGATAGAAAACGATGGCCACTTACTATTAAACTTGGTACAGTTGCTTCCAGCGGCTGTGATTTGTCCACGGTTTTCTTCGTTGCGTTGTTGATCCAACACGTCGACTACAATTTTCTAACTTCTACGTCGATTTCTTCTATTGTTTCTATTGCGACTCACTAACTAACTTCGCTTGCTGTCTTTACGTTCGACCACGCACTTCTCGTTCGCACATATAAAGTTCTTTAAAACGCGTACCACAATACTAATCCGAAATCCGGTAAGATTAGGACCAAATGTACGATCCTGAAAGAGTAGTGGACTGTATACTAAGACAATAATTAATTTCGGTAGCACACGGTTTAAAATATACTTTATTTCACTAAAATACACGAACGAAAATTATGTACAAGAACCTATAATATAAATCTTGCAACCGACCAGGGCTAACGTCGCTTCGAGTCTGCCCCTTTGCGATTTTAGGGCTGCTATTCATAAAAATGTCCAGATGTTGAACAAGTGGCCGGCACAAAATAGCGACAGTCCTTACACTTACTTCTTAATCCTAAACAATGTCCTTTCTACGGGTGAAAGCGACGAGAGTGGCTTTGCTAGGATTAATTTTAAAATTATTCTCCAGACATCATTTATCGGTTTTTTAGTGCTGTTTTTATTAAATTGTCTACTGTTCTTTGGTATTTACCTTGAATCAGTATGATAATATCATCAGCGTATCCTTGAGTGTAGTAGCCTCTGTTATTGAGTTGGAGCAGTTCATCAACTGTGAGGCACCATAGGATTGAAGAAAGAACTCTCCCTTGTGGACATCCCCTTGTCGCCGGCACTGTCTCTTTCTTATCGAATAACTTGACGTTTACAACTATAGCGTTGAACATCGCCACAGTTCATCTTATCGTGGTGTTATCAATCTGATAGTTTGTCATTGCTCTTTCAGTGGAGTGATAGGAGGTGTCTTCTATGTCTAGAGATGCTCCGACTGCACACTCCTTGTACTCCAAGGTTCTCTCAATTTTTCCCACTAGTTGGTGTAGTGCGGTTTCGCATGACTGTCCTGTTTGGTCAGCATGTTGATATTTGTGAATCGAGAGTGCAGTTAAGACTTCTTCCCTCCAGTATATGTGTACTAATCTTTCCAGCGTTAGGCTGATGGGTCCGCAAGACTTACCTTCTGCATAGCTGCTCTTACCACGTCTGGGGATAAATACTTTAGTCACTCTCCAGGCGTGGGGAATGTAGCCCAGGGCAAGACTTGTTTTGGGAACATGTCTTTGAGTGGGTTCAGCCGTATATATACCCTTTCTGTAGCATTACGGGTTGTATACCATTGTTTCCAGCAGATTTGAAAGGACTAAAGAAGCTAACGCATCTAATCCTTTCTTTGCTGACTATTCTCTTAGCTGTTTCCCAGTTTTTCCTCTTAGGGGTATGATTGGGTACGACCAGAGTAGGTTGTTCCACTGCTCCGGGTGAGTTTTTATCAAAAGAAATAATGTCTCCTCTTCCGTTGTAGTGTATTCTGCGATTTATTTTTTAAGGGTTCCTACTGGAATCATGAGTTGCTTTGAGATGATTTTGTGGAGTCTAGCTGTGGATCGCGCAGTCTCCACCTCCTGGCAGAATTTTTTTTCCGGCTGCTATCTTAGCTGCCTTGATATTTTTGGCGTAGTCTGTGAGAGCTTTTGTGATAGTTCTCCCAGTTATTTGTGGCTTTTGGCCTGTTAAAGACGCCTGACTTCTTGTCTGGTTCGATGTAGGTCTTCATTCCACCAATTTGCTGACTTGGGTTTATTAGAGGAGAGCTACTCTGAAAGGAGTCAATCATGTCCTACTTTAACCGGTTAGAGTTCGAGTCTAAATCTACTTTATTGGGAGATCTGAACTGTTGTTGTTCTATCTTGTCTTGTAGTTTTTGTTTATATAGGTTTCAGTCTGTCTTTCTTGGGTTGTAGTAAACTCTTTGGTTTACTTCCCGTTGAGACAGTTCAAAGATAATATAATTGTGGTCAGAGAGTGATGATTCGTCTGAGACTTGCCATTTATTCACTAATTGACTAATTCTCATAGTGTTTATGGTAATATCTATAACTTTATGTCAATTAGAGTAATAAAAGGTTGGAGTGTTACCTTTGTTCACTACTACTAGATTTTTAGTTGAGATAAATTCTAAAAGTGACTCACCTTGTGCTGTGCTGCCCCAAATGGTGTGGTGAAACTTACGTCGTAGCCTAGGATGAAGTCTAGATCGTTTTAGGAGGCAGACAATACTAGGTTCTCTAGTTTCTCGCTAGGTGGTGGTTGCTTGTAATCGGATGGAGCGTAGATGGAGCGTGTAGTGGCTTGGTTAGAACCTTTATTGTTACTCCATTTTTTTAATTGCAGTTATATCTCTAGAACAGAATTCCATTAGTGGTAAAATGTTTAGATTATATCATATAAGTATATATGTTCTAGAACTTGAATGTCATAAACAAGCTTACCTTTAGCATCCCCTAATCCCCTGACTTGTCCCTTAACTATTCATGATTCTAGGATGAATGCTAAATCGATATCATCTGCTAGCAGCTTTCTGCTTAGATTTGCAGTGGTTGCTTTGCAGTGGTGGAGGTTAATTTACACTACTTTCAGGTTATTCCTTCCTGTCCTTGGAGCGGATGATGAAAATGATTTTATTAAAGTTTAGGTGCGCTACACAGTTGATTTATGTAAGTACTTGTTTTGCAGTGACATCTATCACAACTGCAAACTTTCTACCGCCGTCTTCTAGTGGAGTGCCGTTGATTATTCTCTAAGCACCGGTCTGGAGGTCTTCCTTTCGTTTATTTTGTTTTCCGATCAATCGGAGAATAACCTCGGGTTTTTGTCTATCGTAGCACTCTTGGACATTGAAAACTACCAGGACGGAATTAATAATCGTTGCCCCCTCTTTTATCTCTAGTTTGGCACTGGCCCAAGGGTGCAGCTTAGGCATTTGCTCACTTAACCAGTGTTTTGTAACTTCGTTATTGCACGCAACCACGTATGTACTAGCTTCGAGATAATGGCTGGTAAAGAAAGGTGTATTTTCTTCTTCTTCCATCTGGAAGATGAAATTTACTTGACTGTCTCTGACTAGGTCATCTTGTTCCTTTGTCAGTTTGACGTCTGGATATCCAGCAAGGTAGGTGGCCATTTTCACCGTGGTGGCAGCCTCAGCAAAATCGAGCTTTCTGTGGGTGCCTACCTTTGGTGAGGTCGGCTTGTCTACTTTTTGCCTGGACCGCCAGAGCGTAGCATCTTATGTCCCTGGTTGGTTACAGGATTTGGAAGCTGGGTCTACTGTCCTCTTCTCCATCTTCTGTTTTCTAAAGAAGTTCGGGTCGTACTTAGTGCCCTTGGCTTCACAGGCTCGCTTGGCGCGTTCTTTGCGTTCATTGGCTGTATGTTTGACCTTTGCCTAGTTGATTGGCTATGTCTTTTCCGGTTGCGGCCTTTTCCTGCTCGGAAGACTGTCCTTGACTGGAAGTCTGGACTGTCAGCTCTGCAGTAAAGGCACACTGTTCAGTTTTTATCTCGGTCACAGAAGTCTGAGCTTCAGTGATCGGAAGCGGTGTTGACTCCATCAGTGTGTCGCCTTCACTCTGTGAAAAATCAATCGTTAAATCTATACAAGTGAATGTTTAATGCAACGGAGATTGGCTAAATACTTCAAGAGGGCGCCTGGTATTCAGAGGGCTCCGTTTATGACGCATATTATAAGCCCCTGCGCCTACACCTGCTGGTGCTCTTTTTTGCATGGGTCCCATAACACATTCGAAAAGGGGATTTTGGAACCAGAAAGGCTGATCTAGATAGCCATGCATCTCTTGAGCATGGTCTCTTGTCGTGAGATTTATGATTTTTATTGACGTTTTCTGCTCTTGGTCCGGGCGGTGAAGCCAATACCCCCAGCACAGATATCCCCCGTAATACATGCTTACAGCAAAGGTATCCATGTATGGTGTAACCGCAATGACATGACCAGAGGTTCGCCTTTGCCGGCATCGTATATCCCGAGTGCAGACCCTTAGCCTCGACACGACAGCTGGGTTAGAAGGACGTTTATCGACTTCTTATTCTAGAACAGCGGGGTTCAGTCTCAACGGGGCCACCGTAAGAAGGATGCAATCGCTAGGATCGCAGTTGCCAGTGATACTCTGCGGTCTTCCTTGTTGTCAGGCGGAAGGTGCAAGACCTGAACTACTCGGCTGCACTACCTCGGCATGGATCTTCACTGCGTTTATAGCCGTTCAGTTCGACTTCGGAGTCAGGTTACTAGCAAGTTGTGTTGATATTGTTTATATCAAATTCACATATCTTAACATTTAGCTCTTTTAGTAAATATTATGAAAACTATTAAACAACATACGGCTGATATTACATATAAATGACCCGAATAATTTATTAGTCTCGGCCTAATCGCCCTCGGCCTATAAAAACTACTTAAAAATCATATCTCACTTTATCAATCAATATTTAAGCTAATATTTAATTCTGCATCTCCATTAAAATCGCTATGAGGCACTTTTTCTAAAAGTTGTTGGTATTCTTCCAGCAGTTGCGATTCTCTAGCACCGTTGATAATGGTATTGAGATACACATATGAAAACTGCCTGTCCAAAGGTACATCCTTCAATTTAAAATATTCCTAAGGGACTTGAACTTGTTGAAACACATGACATTTATTTATAGTGCCGTCGGGTAATTCCACATCAACTTCGAACCGAAAGTAGACATCGTCGACACCTTCTTGCCTAAAATCCATAGGTATAATTTAAGTTTGAATCATCGTAATCATTTGGTACCTATCCAACGTGGAAAGGTGTTCCATGCTAATTTCCCACAGAGCCCCCCAAACGTGAAAGCCATCGTGGGACACAATAGTGGCAGAACAACCTTGTCATCGTTTGGAATATCTGTGAAAATCCAGTCGATAGTCCTGAAATGAGCGTCTGTAGTACAGACCGCTTCCTTTTCTGTTTGTTCCAACTTTTAACTTTCCTATGCTTGCACGAACAGCAGTAGGATTATTTACATGAAGTCGTTTGGTCAGTAGGTTGCTGCCATGTGTGTAGTATAAGAATGTTTTAGACATGACCTGAAACAAAGTTTATTTTTAGGTTGACGGCGGTATGACTGTCAATTCGCTTATGCAGTTGCAGGCCGATGTGGCCGGGGTGGTCCTTGGTCACCGTTATTTATGAGTCACGCCCATTTTGAACTTTAGTTGTAAAATACTAGTAGATATAACGGAAAAAAATGGCGATAAATATTACTCAACGGGAGAAACAAGCGTTAAGTACTTCTCACACACTACACAAATCTAGACATAACTTAATCCACAATTTTCTAGTATCTATTTATTTATTATGAATTATTTAGCAACACATAAGGTTTCTTTTCATCGAAGAAATTCTTCAAAACAAAAACGTGTCCTACACCTATTACCATTCCAGCAGGAATTTTAAGAAATGACCGCCAAAATCTCGTTCACTTAGGTCTCTGATGGTTTTCTACCTTGTGATTCTATCAAAAAATGATGTATATATTGTCGGTAACCTAATTATACCTTGCGGTGTAGAGGTTGGTGCTTTATACGCTTGCGTCTGGCGGTATAATGCACAACTTGCCCTGGATTTGGGGTACAAAGTTGAAGCGCGTCTTTTGTGATTGCACAGCAACCATTGTTTGAGCTGTGTGTGTGTCTTGGTGATGTGTTGATCTTGTTATTCTATCTCTTAGGTCTGTGGTTCTGAGTAGAGCACAGTTAATTTGGTTAATGTGAATGGTCTCACCGAGCCGATTCCAATCGCCAAGGCTGCGGAAAAATTCCGGCCCACGCGGGATGAACCCAGGACTTGCTTAGTGCAAGCTTGGAGTTTTCCCAACTGCGCTACCCGGGTTCTTTTTTAAAACGCTGGTTTTCTACCTTGTGATTCTATCAAACATTGATACGTTTAATAATCCATGATGTTATTCAGTGCTTTATGAATGTCTAAATCAGATGGTTCCATGTGCGTTAATGCAGTTACGTGTCTCCAATACCCGGTAATGGATACATTATTCAAAATTGATAATATAAAGTTGTTCGGTTCTTCGGTATTTCATAGCAATTACCAAATCGAGTACAACACAAGTATTAGAAGCTAGTTGTTGGGGGATCGTAGCAGATAAAGCTTCAACATTTTTTCTTCTATTTATGACCCACCTAAAGCATATTTGGCCACCGTAATTTATGAGTCACGACCATTCTGAGATTTTGTTTCTCTATCTATACCATAGGTTCTCTCACTGAATGAAATTCTTCGCTTTGATGGGGTCCACACAAGCGCTCTCTCTTCCTTTCCTGTGCATCACAGTTACCCAGGATTCACATTGTTGTTTTTGATTACTTATTGGAAAGTCGAATAGTAAGATCTGCATTGAATTTGCTGATCATACTCAGTTTTTCTTTTCGTTATTCTGCATTTCCGAAATATCATAGATGTTATATGTATTTCCAGAATTATGTTTTATGATGAAAAA
Organism: Agriotes lineatus; assembly: GCA_940337035.1. NCBI lineage: Eukaryota > Metazoa > Arthropoda > Insecta > Coleoptera > Elateridae > Agriotes > Agriotes lineatus. Next base: position 10,934 of record CALNHX010001049.1, read on the forward strand.
CAATTCAATTTTTTTAATCTATTACAGGAGAATGTTCATATTAATAGTAGCCGCAGCCTATTTGTGGAAATGGTCGATTTTGGGCTGTAATTAGCGTTAAAACATGATCTGAGAAGTTTTCAACGGAAGACCAGCAGTATCTAGTGAAATTGTTCAATCTTGCTTATGGATTATAAATAGTTTATTTTGTTGGTTTATACTAGAAATTATCTAATATTTTTGCAAATTAATTATTTAATACGTATGTGTTTTTGAACCCTCGATGCCACATACCTTAGCGACTTATAGCGATTATTGGAGAGTTAAATGCATTGTCAAAGGTAATCTAGATTTACTTGTCGAGGGCTTTGGTTAAGCAGTGGTTAGTAAAGCTTGACTAGATGGTCGGGAGGGCAATTTTAGGACCCGTAATAGTGGTAGTTTTGGAAATAATTAACCTCTTTTGGGGCATTATAAACTTTGATGTGGAATTAGTTTGACTTCCAGATGGTTGAATCGAAGGCGTGCAGCCATTTGTCGCTTGAACCATCAACATGTGCTTTTGCTTCAAATTTTAGTTCTTCTTAATAGCATACATGAATTTGTAGTCATCAACAGTAATATGGTAAGGCTTTCCAGCACACATTACTTTAAGATAACCTGGATTTTTGTCTGATTTCTTACTAGGATCAATTGAAGTCAAATTTGGTCGTTAGTTTTTGATAAGTGGAGGTCATTCTTCTGCAACTGCTCGCACTTCAGCACAATTGTATTTTTTTCAGATTTGGCCAACTTTACAGTCTTGATACCTGATATAATATGGGACTAACAATATCTGCTTAGGAGGCTTCCCCATCGGGACGGTCTTATTAGTCAACCATCGGATTATGTCGAGTAATTTAATATTGTAGTAATTTAAAGAAAGGCGCCGCCCATTTTCAGTAATTAGAAAACGTAGTTTTTCAAATCATTTGAACACCACAATACGAATTTTGCATTCTCTTATTGCACAGCAAGCGTCGACCATGGCAGCAGGCGCAGCTCAGCGTTCCTGCTAGGTATCAGTCTCAGAAACTTCTTTTTATCTTAATATGTATCCGGTGTCTTCTTTGGAGGAGGTTCAGGGATGATCGCCTTAGGAATGCTGAAGAATTCGTGTCCAAGGTGCTTAGTGTTTAAAATCATCTTCTATCCCGTTTTTTTTTCACTCATGATATGCTTCGTCGGCAATATTTGTTTCCCCAGTGACATTCATAGAGCCCGTGGACCATATAGAATGGGATGATATCGCTGAAGTTGTGTTTTAACAACTTGGCGCAACAAGATTTAATGATATTATTTATTTATATAGGTTGTTCGACGAATGGTATTCTTCTGTGGCCACCTGGCCACTGGGTTTGGCTGGCGATTTCTCAATAAAGTTCTTTTTTACGAAATCGTCATACCTCTTGGGGATTTTGTTTGATTCTTTCTTCCCGCCCTTCAAATCTCCTACTGCGTTTATTTGGTCGTTTGTTTTAATGATTGTTTACGTAAATTCTTTTTCCACTTCAGCCATATCCTTCTTTGCTTCATCTTGTAACCTATTGATGATTTCTTGGGGAAGGAAGTTTGTTCCCATAGGCAGGGAAGTATTCTGACCAACGTCGTTTTTATAGTTGCATGAACTGTCGAACATACTGTCAGGTAAACTGCAATGGTTGGATAATACATTTCTCCGATTACTCTCGATGTTCTTACAATTGTACCCCAATTTTCAGAATTCCTTCTGACATGGCTTATTCTCACCATGCTCCTCTTCAAAGAAAATAGAAACTTTGTAGTTGAACTTTTACATATTCCAGGTGGTTGTGCTCATGTTTTTAGGTTCGTGTTCAGGCTTGTGCCCTCTCTTGCGCTTCTTTACAGGAGCATCTTTTGCTTGCTCTAAAGAGAGGGCAGGACTACCGTCATGTACTTCTTTTACTGTACCTTTGCTGTATTCTGAAATTTCAATGTAATCAACCCGGTTATGTTATTAGGAACCATTAAATCAAATTTTTCTCTGAATGATGTCATTTTTGGCAGTGGTCTATTATAATATGTTTTATCGAACTTTTTCCACTGTCTCGGTTGTTTATCACACGACGTTTTAGCAGTTTTTGTCTACTACCGCCTTCAGTTGTTCCTGGTTAGTTCTGAGAAAGACTTCTTTTTGTAAGTCCTTTCACGTACACTCGTAGATTTTGTCCTCAACGGGTATTTAGTTTTTCCGGTATCCGTTATATCTACCGAGCTTTCCCCTATTCGCAACCTGGGGAGGTGCCCGGTTGGGGATATAGCAACCACGCCAGGTCGATATTCCTAAGCAATAATTATTGCAGTGTGAAGGACAATGAGAAAGTTTCAGTGGCTGCCTGTGACAACACGGAGGCGGTGGTGCATGAGAACCTGCACGAGAACAAGAAAATCATACTGCATCAGAAGGCGTTTGCAGCCCAAGAGGCTTGTAAGTGCCCATGATAATGTATTGAATATCCAGCAGGTAATGTGGGCCTACATTCCCAATGTTACATTGGCGGATAAGTGGAGGGTTATCAATTTGGGATTCACCTACCTTTCTCTGTTGCGAAGCAGTTACACCATAAAGTACGATGACATCATAGAGGCTGTAAAGTTCGCCCAGTCTGAAAAAAATCCAACGTAACTGCTCACATATTGTAAGTAAAATCTTGTACATAAACCTATGTTGTAAAACGTTTCGTTATGAAGATATAGCTACTTAAAATTCACACCAGGAATGTTTTTTCCCCAGTGTGAACTTCAAGTAGCCATAACTTTTTAATTAATTCATACTTATACAGTTTTTTACTAAAAATTAGGGATCGACCGATACGAGTTTTTTGGTCGATGCCGATATATCCCTAATTCAGCCAATATGGCCGATACCGATTATCGGTCCATCTCTACTAAAAATAGTGTCAGAAATCATCTGTCGAAGCTTGTGGCCAACCTTATATATCACCCTGTGTAGTGTTAAAAAAACAGTTTTGACCGGATATTGTAGAAGCATGACTTTTTTTTATTGAAATAAGAAACTAACAAACAACGGGAATAGACTGACAGAAATTCCCCCCGATGTTCAAAAACAAAGTCATTCAAAATTAGCACATACTCTTAGGATATCTTTTTAGCCACTTGACTACTTCTTCGTTTTTATGTACTGCCTCAATGTGGTTGGGCAACTTAGCTAGCAATTTTTTGCAGAAAATGCAGAATTGACGTCTAGTTTTGCTACCTCATTCTTTACCAGGAACGGTTTCGGTAATAGCACAATCGTAACGAGGCTTCATAACATTTGGTATTACAGCTTTGATATCGTCAATGCTCTGTAATGGACCTTCATCGTCTTCTTGGAGTTGCACAACACATCCTTCGTTAGAAAATAAATTCACATGTTAGATTTGTTTGCGAAATGAATTAAATTCTTAAGATTCATAGGAATAAACGTATGTACCTGTTATTCTCATCCTGCTGGCTATCCAAGTCCGGAACGGAACGCTGCGAAACAGTAGAGTTGGCTACATTGTCAATTAGCAGGATATCGCTTCCACTTTGAAACTGCGCAATGGAAGAAGTAGATTGTGGTGCAGCACTATTGTCACTGGCAAGATCGGCTCTACCTCAGATGCTAAATCCAATTGAAAATTTAATAGAAAAAACCTTGTGACATTACTTGCACGATAGGTGAAAGGTAATTGTGTAATGATATAAAAAATAACAACTACCTTTTTCAAATTCGTCCAAGAGGTTTCGTCTGATTTGCTCTATCCGATGTTTTAAGGAGTCTTCCTTCAGGATTACTGGCGTTGCCTCCAAGGTATAAGACAGAGCACCACGGAAGGACAAAAATTTAAATGCTCGTGGCGTTACTGTGATAAGAAACAGGATGGGTTCTAGAGGACTCTTACTCATGCACATCATTTGCGATGTGGTTATCGGCTCTTTACAAACAGGACACGACCACAACCACGGTATCGGATATTGCTTATGGAGAAATTTGTAGTCGGAAAAATTACATCCTCCCTTACGGAAGTGCCTACAATACTGTTCAGACGAGCCCATTCCTCGACAAGAAAAGGAGATGCCTTACAGCCATCGATAAAACTTCTTTGATCGGCCTTGCTTCCATGCACAACACGACACCTTGGCTGGCCATGTATACAGGTCCCCTTGTTTTGAAAGTCGCGACACTTTTTTTGGATCGACTTGCCTAAAATGAAGGGGTTATAGATAAACATAAGGACTACAAAATTAATTTTCACAGAAACAAACAGATATTGTAATAGATTATCCGAATGTCTTTAAAAGGCTTAAATTAATGGAACCGTCCGTAATCCTGCTGTTTACGGCTCCCATTTCGAACTACCGCTGATAAAGCTAGTAATATAGGGGATGCCGCAACGCTGTGGATCAATTATATTTAGGTACTACGGTTTACAAGTATCTCATTTCGATAAAAAATTGCAAAAACTATAAAAATGCAAATTAACAAGACAGTTAATTAGAAATAAATTATTAGCAATAAAACTGTTGCCACTACAATTAAAATTAGACTATTTTTATGATTGTAAGCAACTTCTTTAATAATATTTTTCAATAAAAATAAGCCTACTACAATTTTTCAATTTCCTCCATTTATTTACTGGCGGCAAACGAATTCCTGTAGGTGTTATTTCTAAAAGTAACACTTTTTTTTTATATACAATGTTTATTTGCCAGATCAACACAATTTTTGCATTATACATGGCATTGTTAGTTTTTTTACAAGTGACTAATCTAACTGATGAGGTATCTTGATTCCTCGAGCACCGCAGTGCGATTATTCGTCTTCGTCTGATAAGAATTGGTCTTGGGGGAGTCTTTGTTTTAGCCGGGAGTGAATGTTCCGCTTGCCGAGGTTATAGTGAGCTGCTCCATCGCATGCCTTGATGTTGTTAAGAAATTTTTTGGTGCTTGTTTTTATGTTTTCTTCTATTGTTGGAACTCCTAGTTCGTAATGCAATTGAGTATTTCTGATGAACCATGGCGCGTCTACTGAGATTCTTAGAACTTTATTCAGTAGCCTTTGTAGTTTGGTTATGTTCGTTTTTGAAGTGGTACTCCAGATTGGTACTGCATAAAGTGCTAATGGTCTTATGAGGGAAGTGTACATCATGATTGCGCATTTGGCTTTTAGTTTTGATTTCCGATTTAATAGTGGGTATATGAGCTAGTCTTGCGTAACTCTGATTCAGTTTGTGGTTGATATGCTGCTTCCATGAGAGTTTAGTGTCTAGAAGTACTCCTAGATATTTCACTGTTTCATCAGGGGTATTCCATTCAATGATTTGGTTGTTAACATAAATGTTAGGTGGGTTGCTGATTCTCCTGATTGTGAATATTTTTGCCTGGCATTTGCTCGAGCTGACTTGGATGTTCCAGCGAATGTTGCTAAATTGGCTTCTACATTTGGCATGTCTGACGTGTAGATGTTAAAGAAAAGTGGTCCTAGTATACTGCCCTGAGGGACTCCAGCTCGTATACTTTTGGTATCTGAGACTTCGGCGTTGATTTTCACTGCGAAGTTTCTGTTGTTGAGAAAAGAGAATAGCATTGCCTTTAGGTAGTTGAGTAATCTTAGTTTCAATAGTTTTCTTTTCAGCCCCTCTAGCCAGACCTTATCAAAGGCCTGGGCTACATCAAGGAAAACTGCTGTTGCGTACCGTTTGTTTTCGTATCCAGTTTCGATTGTTTCAACTATTCTCTGAAGTTGGTGTGTGGTTGAGTAGGTCCTTCTGAAGCCGAACTGATGTGCGGGAAGTATGTTAAGTGCGGTGTAGATTACTGTTCTAATAGCTTGGATAGAGATGTTAATAGACTTATAGGTCTGTAATTTTTTAAGCGTTTTTTGTCCTTTCCTGGTTTAATGAATAGCAGTATTATGGCGTGTTTCCACTCTTTTGGGAAGTGGCCCATCCTCAAGCAGGCATTAAATATTGATATTAGGTAGGCTAAGGATTTCATAGTTAAATGTGTTAAGACGATATTTGGCATTAGATCGTAACCGGGGATTTTTCTTTTGGGGAGTCTGGCGATTAGTGCTTGTAGTTCGTGAGGCGAAGTTGGTTCTATATGTTTGGTGATGACGGGTAGGTTTCTTTCGATGTAGTCAATTGTATATGCTGCTTCTGTTGGCCTGCATGTGATTTTTGGTGTGAAAGCACTTTCCAGATGGTTGGCGAATGCCACGGCTTTTTCTACATTAGTGTAGTAGTTGCGGATACCATCTGTGATTGTTGGAATTTCGTTGTGCTGTTTTAAGATTCTTTTTGTCGCTCTCCACATTCCAGGGTCGTTCGGTTCAAGCTCTTTAATGTATTTTTGGTACGTGGCTATTCTTATTTCGTCTAACTCTTTTTTGAGCTGGTGTGTTAGGTAGTTAAGCGTTCGCTTATCAGATGGGTTTCGACTTCGTTGCCATTTACGTCTCGCTTGGCTCTTTTTTTTAATAAGTACGGTTATATAGTTTGAGTGGTAGTAGTGTCTCGGTATATGATAAAAATTTTTATTCGAGGTTGCCTTGAGTGCACTATTTACAATGGAAGTTGTAAATTTTGATATTGCAAAGTGGATTCCTTCTGGTGTTTTCAGTTCAGGTGAATATTGTAAATAGTCATTTAGGACTATTTGAAATTTTTCCCAGTTTATTGATCCGTTTATTAGGCGCGGAGCTTGTGAGCTTATGTGTGGAGTAGCTGTGAGTGTTATGAGTACTGGAAGGTGATCCGAATCCAGCTCATCGATGGCTGTTTGATGGATTTCAGTTGGGAAGTTTTTTAGGTAGACTATATCCAGGATGTCAGGTTGGTGATCTCTACGATTTGGGTGATAGGTATAGTCGAGGAGCCTGTGAGTTTATGTGTGGAGTAGCTGTGAGTGTTATGAGTACTGGAAGGTGATCCGAATCCAGCTCATCGATGACTGTTTGATGGATTTCAGTTGGGAAGTTTTTTAGGTAGACTATATCCAGGATGTCAGGTTGGTGATCTCTACGATTTGGGTGATAGGTATAGTCGAGGAGCCTGTGAGTTTATGTGTGGAGTAGCTGTGAGTGTTATGAGTACTGGAAGGTGATTCGAATCCAGCTCATCGATGACTGTTTGATGGATTTCAGTTGGGAAGTTTTTTAGGTAGACTATATCCAGGATGTCAGGTTTGTGATCTCTACGATTTGGGTGATAGGTATAGTCAGGTGGGGTTAGAATTAAAAATCCAATGTCTGTGGAGAGTTGTTCAAGTTTAATGCCTTCCGGGTTTGTTGCTCTACAGCCCCATAGCGTGTTTCTACAGTTTGGGTCGCCTATTGCAAGAGTAGGTTCGGACGAGTTAAATATTGCAAGCAGATCTGCTGAGTTTAGTTTCTGCTCTGGTTGTTTATACATACTAGTAAGTGTGTGGCTTTGGTTTTTTAGTATTATTTTGACGCCAACGGTTTCAATGTTTGGTATAGCTGGATCGGGTATGATGTGTTTTATCTGCTTTTTGACTAATATGGCTACCCTTCCTGCTGCTTTTTCCGATATTCGATCCTTTTTGTGCACCTGGTAGCCTGGTATTTTGAGATTATCTTCTGATGAGAGGTGGGTTTCTGTAACACATGCTATGTCCACATTGTACCTTGCCATAAAGGAAATGAATAGTGATCGTTGGGGTTTTATGCCGTTGGAGATCCAATTCAGGATTGTTAGCTTTTCTATAATTTTTTGAACGTTATGGACCATTGAGAAGGAGAGGAAAGAGTGTGTTTGTGATGAATGCTTTAATTTGAGGGATGAGGGGGGTTAGAAAGTCGATTAGGATTTTTATTAAATTGCTTGGCGCTGTGTTGTAGTGCTGTAGGGTAGCGTATATTGGATGTATTGTGACTTACGTTTGGGGGATTATTATGTTGCGTTTGGGTTTGTGATAAATTTAGGGGGTGTTCTATCAGTTTTTTGTGTGTAGTCGTCTATTAAGGTTTGGTCGGTTTGCCGTTCGTTTTTGGAGTAACTGTAGATGATGTTTGCATCCGCGGTAGCTTGCTGCGTGATTTTACCCGTAGTTTGCGCACGTGGGTGGATCTTGTGCTTTTTTGGGACACTGATTGTAAAGATGTTTTCCTGCCCACTTCACGCACCGCGGTTCAAGGGTGCAATAATTTTTAGTATGGAAATATTGTTGGCAACGGTGACATTGGGGAATACTTGTTGGTTTTTTTCTTAAATCAACAGTTACTATTGAATGATATAATGATATTAGTTTAAATATTTTTTTTGCATCTTTGTTATCTGTTAGGTCTACTGCGAAAATGGGCAGTGGTTGCTTGTCCTTGGTAAGTAATCGCGTTATTGTAATTATTGTTAGTGTTTTAAGTTCGTGTTCGAGTTCCTGGATTGTGAGCGAAATTGGGACGTTTTTAATTACAACGCTAAGTGGCTGGCTGTTTGGATTTTGAAAAGTATGGAAATTGATTTGATTTACTTTTAAGTGATCGGATATTTTTCTGTAATCTTCCTGTTTTGTTAAATTTATTCTTATTGAATTTGCATTGCATAATGTTGTGAATTCGCCTGTTGCTATCTGTTCGAGGTCTGAGGTTAACTCTTTATGGTTGATATCGCTTTGCAAATAGATGGGCGTGCTTTTAATTGTTGATATTGCGGTTTCTGGTTTATTTATAGCAGTTTGTGGTTGATATGCAGCTTCCATGAGAGTTTACTGTCTAGAAGTACTGCTAGATATTTCACTGTTTCATCAGGGGTATTCCATTCAATGATTTGGTTGTTAACATGAATGTTAGGTGGGTTGCTGATTCTCCTGAGTGTGAATATTTTTGCCTGGCATTTGCTCGAGTTGACTTGGATGTTCCAGTCACTAAACCATTTGCATAATTTGTTTATAGCGGCCTGTAGTAGTTGTGCTGCTTTTGTTAGGTCGTTGCTTAGTGTAATTATGGCTGTATCATCAGCGAATGTTGCTAAAGTGGCTTCTACATTTGGCATGTCTGACGTGTAGATGTTAAATAAAAGTGGTCCTAGTATACTGCCCTGACGGACTCCAGCTCGTATACTTTTGGTATCTGAGACTTCGGCGTTGATTTTCACTGCGAAGTTTCTGTTGTCGAGAAAAGAGAATAGTATTGCCTTTAGGTAGTTTCAATACTTTTCTTTTCAGCCCCTCTAGCCAGACCTTATCAAAGGCCTGGGCTATATTAAGGCAAACGGCTGTTGCGTACTGTTTGTTTTCGTATCCAGTTTCGATTGTTTCAACTATTCTCTGAAGTTGGTGTGTGGTTGAGTAGGTCCTTCTGAAGCCGAACTGATGTGGGGGAAGCATGTTAAGTGAGGTCACTTCTTTATTGAGGCGAGTGTAGATTACTTTTTCTAATAGCTTGGATAGAGATGTTAATAGACTTATAGGTTTGTAGTTTTCTAAGCGTTTTTTGTCCTTTCCTAGTTTAGGGAATAGCAGTATTATGGCGTGTTTCCACTCTTTTGGGAAGTGGCCCATCCTCAGGCAGGCATTAAATATTGATGTTAGGTAGGCTAAGAATTTCATAGTGAGATGTGTTAAGACGATATTTGGTATGAGGTCGTAACCGGGGCTTTTTCTTTTGGGGAGTCTGGCGATTAGTGCTTGTAGTTCGTGAGGCGAAGTTGGTTCTATATGTTCGGTGATGACGGGTAGGTTTCTTTCGATGTAGTCAATTGTATATGTATACTCGTAGTCAAACAGTTAAATTCCAAAAAAACTTTTCTTCCGAACACACTACTAGAGGTGGCGTTCCACAGGGCAGTATACTGGGTCCTTTATTGTTCTCCATCTTTACTTTTGATCATTAAAATACTGCCAACATCATCTGTATGTGGATCATGTGCAACTCTACATATCTTCCACAATTGATTAAATCGTTATTACCATCGAGCATATAAATAAAGACTTATCCAGTTTTTATGAGTGGTGTGAGAGAAATGATATGCGTGTTAACTCTACAAAATCGGTCGCTATGTGTATTGGTAGTGGTAAAAATAGACAAACCATAGATTTATCTAATCATCAGTTGATCCTAAATGGGTCTGAAATAAAGTGGCCGACTAATAATTGATAATGCTCTTGCTTTCGATGATCACGTCAATAAAATTATTAGAGTGCCTTTTATGAAATTAAAGCTATTGTATAGATTCAAATATACATTAGATTGTTTATTTTAAACTCAATATAGTGCCATCACTGAATTACTTGTGCACTGAGTGTTTTTTAAATCACCAAACCTGTTATTATTTTGGCTATAATGACCTGACACTATTCTAATTAGACAATTATCTCTTTTTTTAAAATTAAAATTAAATTGTTGTATTATCACGATGATTTTAGTATTAATTATTTACTGATTCAAACCTCGATATCTGCAGGTACAAGAGGACAGATTACGAAAGTATTTACTGATTCAGGTCACAGTTGGCAAGGAGAATAAAAACAGATAGGCAAATGGTACCTTTAAATGGCTGCTGCGATGAATACTGGGCTACCTGCACCGACCTGAAACTCCCACGATGCTCTAGACAGGATATCGTTGCTGACCTGCTGTTAGGGAGGCACAAATGTGCACTCGAACCCCATCTGGATATCAGCTCCAACCTCGATAAGCTTTTGGATCGCTTTTACTGAAACTGGGGGTCTTATTATAGAACTGCACTGCAACACACGTTTGCTACCCGCTTAAGGGTAAATTTCACATAATGGGAGAACCCACGTCCACGTCCACATTTTCGTAATTTTGAGGGTTATCACAGTGATCTAACAACTAAAATAAGCTTCCTGTTTTACCCTAATAGGTTTTAGTACAGATTCACTTACAAGTAGAAGTGCACTTATAAATTATAATCTTTAAAGATCAAAAATGTCATTTCGGTAAAATTGCAGAAGTAAAGTTTTGTTTTTATCTATCTAGGCGTTAGTGTGCGAGTAAATTCAAACTCTTAACCTATCTACACTGCTCTTCAACGTTTACATGAATGATATACCCCCGCTTGCAAATACAACCTTGGTTATGTATGCTGACGATACTGGGCTAATCCCTCAAAAACTGGCATGTTAATACTATCACACAAGATTTTCAAAACATATTAGAATGGTGTGTCGACTGAGCTATTCAATTAAACCTACCAACATGTTTAGCTAAAATATTTACACTTCAAAGTAACGGAATAATAAATAACAATAGCATAGCATGGAATTCTGAAGACTCATTAGTTAAATACCCTTTGGCCAATATTACTTATGAACGATTAGGAAGTCGGAGATTATTTCTTAAAAAGGTGTATAAGACGCATGATAAACTAACATCGCTCTACTCACTGCTCAACAGAAAATCCAAGGTACGTCCGGAAATATCATTACTTTAATACAAGTCAATTGGAAGACCTATATTCACGTATGCATCTCCAATTCAGGAAAACACTTCACAAACCAACATAAATAGACTACAAAAGCTATGCACCACGATTCATTAGAATTCAACTTGTCTTACGTTGAAAATTGTATAAAGATGTTAACTAAATAATTCTTCTTAAATATTTCCAACGGCTCTGAAGATAGCGACTACTCTATTCGGAAGAGGGCTTTACATAGAAGATTGAAATGAAGATTACCACAAGACTTAGTTACATTTTCATATATCGAAACTTGTTAGTTTGTCTTATTTATTTTTATTCATGCAGTTAAAGGTTTACGAGGGGAGGCTGATATCTTATCTACCTGTGCTATTTATAATGTAGAAACAAAAGAATCACATTTGCCATGAGACGTATCATTTATCACTTGTTACGACACCCGACGATCGTTCCTCTGGCGTTGTTGGCTAAACGTCAAAAATCTATTCAATAAACCATGTTGGAACAAAGTGATCAATGTGTTAAAATCGAGCATTGTGCTGTGATAAAATTCTTGACCAAAGAGGGAAATTTGCCTTCACAAATTCGACAGCGGATGTTAAATGTATACAGTAATTCGTGTCCATTAGAATTTGTTATAAAATTTTGGTCAAAACAATTTAAACATGGTCGTGAGAGCCTGAAAGACGATCCGTGTGCTGAACGTCCTGTTTCAGCAGTCACGGAGGAAACTGTTACTAAGGTGAAAGAATTAATTCTAGACGATCGAAGAATTAAACAGTGAGAAATTGCAAGAGATGTGAAAATCATTAAAGAACGGGTAAATGAAATAATTCATGTACATTTGGGAATGTCGAAGGTCAGCGCTAGGTGGGTTCCCAGAATGTTGACACCTTTTGACAAACAACGGCATGTAGAATGTTGTGAGGCATTTTTGAATATGAGCAAGAACAAGGAGGAAGAAATTATTTCTGGAATAGTGACCTGTGATGAAACATGGATTAGACAGTGGGATCCTGAGAGTAAATAAGAATCGCTAGCAGGCAAACTGATGGCCACTATCTTTTGGGACGTTGATGGTATAGTGTTAATTGACTATTTACCAAAAAATACAACTATGAATGCTCTCTACTATGCTAACTTGCTTGATCAACTACGGGCTGTAATTAAGGAGAAACGAAGGGGTAAAGTGAGTGGAGGCATCTTGCTTCTGACCGACAATGCACCTGTCCATACGGCTCACATTTCCAAGCAAGTTGTGCGAAGAATTAACTTTGAAGAACTGGAGCACCCACTTTATAGCGCTGACCTAGCCCCTTGTGATTATTTTCTGTTCAGAAATTTGAAAAAATACCTAAGAGGGAAAAGATTTTTCAGTCATGAGAAAAACCTAAAGATTTTTTGGAAACTATAAAAAGCTCATTTCTCTTGTAAAATATTGAAAAATAAAAAATAATCACCTAGGTACGCCTTTTATTTCTTTGTTAGGTAGATAATATATCAGCCCCCCCCCCTCGTATTACCAGAATGTTAGAGGTTTAAGAACAAAGTTATATCACTTTCATTTCAACCTTGTCTTAGAGGACTATAATATTATTGTACTCCCTGAAACGTTGTTAGATAACAGCATAAGTATCTGATTGTTTTTATGATTGCATAGACATATTTAGGTGTGACAGGAATAACATTTCTATAGAAAAAACTAAAGGAGGTGGCGTGTTAGTGGCCGTGAGTAAACAGTACCCTGTTTCTATAATGGATGTATTGAATGTCGACCTGCAATCAGTACTGATTAAAATAATATTTGCAGGTAAAACTCTTTTTATTTCTTCTGTTTATGTTCCACCAAAAAGTAGGATGAAAACTTAAATGGAATAAAAAAGCAAGCAAAAAACTAAAAGATAGAAAAGCCTGGAAAACATGAAGATGGACATAGCAATGAACATGGGCAATGAAGATGGAAAAACAGATTCAAAGCAAAGAAAACCGGGAAGAATAATTACTGCCTCCATGGAAGCAATTTTGCCTTGTGTCTTAACTCGATTAGGTATTATGCTGTGATAGCAATGACAAAAACAAACATTTTAACCTCAAACTTCCCACGTAATGCACAATAGAAATTTAATTACACTCCACTATGTTATAAACCAACATTTACAAATCATTTCGCAGACTAAAATAATAATTTTCATCTCACCTGCTTGAGCGGCTTCTGATAAGCACTGTACACTGCACGCTAATGAAATTCTACTAATTGACACTATTGATAGTTAACCTCACTTTTTGCTAGCAAGTTGTATTTATCAACTCCCGCGACAAAATTTTATCTCCCTGCGTTTTTTGTGGCTCTCCTATTTATACCCTCTTGCCGTAACCATAGTGAACGCTCGTAAATTGTTATAAATAACTGTCCTGATTGGCTCATTTAAACTGCAACAAATTAAAACAAAGAAGAATAAGGTATTTACAAATTTAGGCTTAATATTACACAAAAAATTATAGGTTCAAACCTAAAACTAATACTGTTTTTAGAATCAGCGTATTTGAAAGGCAATGCGGTTCAAGTTTCGTTGCAATCGGTGATAATGCCTCGTCAAACCAATTTTTGCTCGTCCTGCAGCCTGGCCTCCTTTTACATCCCATTAGATGCTGGTATGATGTTTAGAAGGCCAATTTACCTTTGCAGTATTGTTTGTGTAGCTTGGAAATCCATATTAAGCAAAATCCGATGACTTGCAAGTTTTGACATCTACGTTTTACATTTTAACAATTGTGCGTTTCTTCCACTGCCTATGTTTGTAGTATCCCCAATGGACCAAATTGAAGCTTTGTCCTGCTGTAGGCATCGTTTTTATGCTACGAATTCAGCCTGCAAACATTTCTGGAGGAAATCTGATCTCAACATAACCTCCCGGCACAGACAAAAAAGTACAAAGGTTAAGGTCATTTCAATTCCCCTAACTGGGGGCGGGCTGCTATAGGGACCTTCCGTCCCTCTTCAGCCAAGAACGGGAAACTCGGGATGGGTGATAGAAAGGAGGGGTGGAGACTGGAAGAAAGGTCAGAAAAGGTGGAGAAATACTGCCCCGGCATTCACCTCAGAGAATGGGGCCTTTGGGGCGTATATCTTACGTAAATATGTTCATATATAGAGGTTGAAATAAAACGCGTGTTTGCTTCATGAACCAATATAATGAACTCAATAAACTTTGTTTGCGATCGTCACCTTAACAACCTAAAACAAGTGACAATCGTAACATTACTCCCCCCCCCCCCAAAAGAGAAAAGGAGGGAGGGAGGCCAGGTAGGAAAACTAATATAACCCCGTATGAAAGTGACAGGATTATATTTAGCTACAAAACCTCCTGGATCTTTTCAACTATCCTTAAAAACTAATAACAATAAATAATAACAATAAATAAAGGTAACAATAAACAATAACACAACACTACACATGCACTGCCACTGGTCACACGAGTCTGGGTCGTTGATCGAGCGTCTCCTTCTACTTCCGAGATGAAAGCTGGAAAAGATAGAAAAAAGGCAAGCATGCATGAAAAAGTAAAAAAATAAAAAGCAACAAACAAATAAACACATGGAAGCGTGGAACCTTTGTTTATCTAAAAAGTAGGAGGGGTCAGCCGAATAAAACTGACTGTCTCTGTAAGTCCTTCCAGTGACATGTAGTTATTTGCGTTGACAAACTTAAAAAAAACTTAACTAAGTTCGCAACTGCAGAAGTGTGCGAGGTCTATTGCATGTGTCCTCCCGGACAAGCGACCGATGCTTACGATTGATTTTGCGTATATGCAGGTTATATCGTAGTGACCGGCGGGTGCGTGCCCGGGGAAGATGCAAGACCGCACACGAGTTACTGCTGCATGCAAGAACCAGCATAGGTCGTGAATGCATGCGGGCAGCGACGGCAGGCTGCGAACGCCACTGTGAATGTGCGAAGGTTAACAATTGACCGAGCACAAGGGTTTGCTGTACGTACCGGACTAGTGTAGATCAAGAAGGCACGCGAGCAGCAAGGGCAGATTGCAGTTGAAACTGCGAAAGTGGCCAATGAACGAAAGCGATATGAGACGGCAGTGCATGATTGCACGGGAAAGATACCACCTTTGATGAACGGGGTGTACCGTGAAAGATTCCATGTGGTGCACAGCGAATATTGTTGAGGAGGGCTGTGGAAGCACATCAGGGATGGAATCGAAGGGAGTCCGTTCATGTATGCTGGTGGTGTTTCAGATACGTCTAAAATCCGTTGAAGCGCGTGTAGTGCCCGCTGTGAGAAAGGGGCTGAGGCACGCGAACTAGTTGGCGGATGAGAACTGGAGATAGCATGCTTGGGAACTGCGCATGCAAAAGTGTCGATGGCTGTGCAGGCATGTGTGCCAAGAACGGTGCACGCGCATCCAGTGCCCGCCGCACGCCGCGACGTGAGAATGGGCACTCGCATGTATGCAGGACGCACTTGGTCGACATGTGCCATGGATGTCAGAACATCGAAAGCGGAAGGGGGCTGTGCAAATCGTTGACAGACAGACAGACAGCCGTTTTACGGAGAATTTTGTGAAAAGGGTCTTTGTTCGAGATTAAAGCATAAAATCCATGCTGCTACGATCAACAGCAGTGGGTCCACATGTATCGGACCTCGGGCGTTGCAGGAAAATGTTCGAAGAAGACCGAAAGATCAATTTTAGCAGTTTTAATATTATATAGTTATTGCACTTTCATGCGTTGCGATATGCAGCGCGAACGAAGCTGCCTTGAAATGTCACTTTTGACAATTGTCAAGTTAAAAGCTAGCATTTGACGGTTGTGGAGTAATGTGCAAGGAATTTTGGTAAATACACATACACTGACAGGAGAACCGCATATAAGGTCTCGCGGGGGTGCCAGAAACTACCGATTGAAGTTTATTCTACTGTAATACTGGTGCAGTTAAATGTAAGTGACATTTAAAGCTTAATAGATGTAAACACTTAGCTTTTGGTTAGGCTGTTTTCACTGCGGCAGAAGGCATCCGGGTTGGATCTGGAGAGTGTAGATGGGCATGCGCCGCGGGCAAGGTTGGTTTGGGTCTGGAAGATAAACCAAGTATGCTCCAAAGAGTTCCAGCTCAGCTGGTAGGTTGGCCGGTAGCGGTCGCCATGGCAGAAGGCATCTGGGCTAGCTAGTAGATAGTCTCGCAGTTCGCAGGAAGGCTGCAGGTCGCACGATAGTCCGTTCCAGATCTCACACCTGATCGAAGCCGCAGTGTTGACAAGACCGCTAGACACAATTCCAGGCCGTGACAGCTGTACTGCCTGCAGGTATTGCGAGGTGTCAAAAGCGAAATGTGTAAAATGATAACACTTAGCTTTTGTTAGATGAACTCCAGGGACTTCACAACAGGCTGGAGGAGGCAGAGGGGGTTCTGAAGCTGTGGGAGGGGACTCGCTTCAGGTGGATGTATGATGTGCATCACACGTTCAGGGTCACCATTTGTAAGAATGGGGCCTTTGGGGCGTTATATCTTACATAAATATGTTCATATATAGAGGTTGAAATAAAACGCGTTTTGCTTCATGAACCAATATAATGAACTCAATAAACTTTGTTTGCGATCGTCACCTTAACAACCTAAAACAAGTGACAATCGTAACAGTACTCTGTTGACTCAGGAAAACCACCTAAAAACCTGAATCAAGGTAGACGGTCGCGGGAATCGAACCCACGACCTCCCGAATGCTAGGTAGGCGTGCAACGCACTAGGCTACGGAGCTCGGTCCGGCACAGAATAAACACCTAGGTGTTTATTCTGTGCTTCCGGACAGGGCAAGATACCCAGCTATAGACTTATCTGCAGACATGAGCTTGTTGTACTACTTGATCATGTTAAATGCACCTTTCAGAGGACAACACAAATTTAAGCAAAGCAAAATTTTGAGTTGCTTGCGTGAAAAATTGCTCTATGTTTGTTTAATTTTACAGGTTGCCAAAAGTGTTAATTTTGAGTAAAATGGCTACCTGTAATGTTTACTTTGACATTCTACCTCCATAACAAGACTATGTAGTTTATGGAGGCTGCAAGAATGCACTTCATTATTTGTGTTCCGGAATACGGGAAACGAATTATAAGAAGCTTAACAGCGACACAAAGGCCGCTTGGCGATGTGGTTCCTGCAAAAGTAAAGGTGTTGCGAGTGCAGATAATACAATTTATACAGCAATATTGGCCCCGAAATGCTGCAGATAGTCACCGCTGCTGTTAAACAAGTAGTTAGCAAAGAAAATAATGCGTTTTCTAAACAACTGCATGCGTTTCAAAAGTCTCTTGATTATTATAACGAACAGGTTGAAGATTTAAAAAAGATGTTGCAATAAAGGGACAATAAAGTTGAAGAATGTTTAAATAGGGTGGAGAAACTAAATTCAGAAAATTTAGACCTGAAGCAAGAAAGTCAGGAACTGAAAGCAGGATAAATAAATTGGAACAATATAGTGGATTGAATATTTTGGAAGTATTTGGAGTGCCTGAACCGAAGAATGAAAACATATTTTCCACAATTAGTGCAATCGGAAGAGTGTTAAACTATGAAGTGAAAAAAGAAATGATCGATGCTTGTCACAAGTTGAAGTTAGACGTTCAGCGGTCCCAGCAGCCTAGAACCATCGACGTAAAATTTGTCAATCGAATTCATAAGGACGAATTCTTGCAAGTAAAAAAAAATTACTGCAACTTTTCTACAGGAATTTTGGACCCTACTTGTGGTACGTCAAAGCCAGTGTTATATAAATCACTCGTTATTTCCTGATAATAGAAAATTATTTAGAAAGTGCCGTGAGTTTAAAAGATCTAGCAGTATAAAATATCTGTGGATTAGGAATGGGAAATTCATGACGAGAAAAAGTGATTCCAGTTGTGTATCAATTCTATCGCTGACTTTAATGATGTACATTAAAGAAAACACATTTTATTTAAATGTTTGGTATGCAAATACATTTTTTTATCGAATAGTTAAATATAATTTCTTTAATTGGAATTGATTGCGATTACTCGTCAATGAAATATTATATCCTTGCTCACAACTTTATAAAATATTTTAATGTCTCTGGGTGATTTTGTTCTTTATAAAAGAATAAAATGTAAACACAGGTGCATGTTTTTTTTGCAGATTTTAAATTTAATTCATTGTTATACATTTTTATTCTTTTGTGGCACTGGTTATACCATTTGCTGTATGTACTCGTAGTTCTTATTAATTTCAATGATCTGGGATTGTTTGGTATACATATTTTAAATGTAGATTTAAGTAGAGACAATAGTAATTTGTTTTTCTATTGGTTTTGTCGCATATATATATGTGATACGAGGTATATAAAGCAGTCCACAACGCTCCAGGACATTATGGATTGATCTGTAAGCTTTTCAAGTTATCTGTGTATTCAAAGTGATGTCCATAACCCTCGGGAGAGAGCGCTCAGGCTTGTAAACTTGTCGCCCTGGAAAAGGCATAAACATCTTCATAATTCCCTTAGTAAATAAATAATTATTTCATCAGCTTGTTTTTTAACTTATCCACATGTTATTTTAATGTTACCTATAAATTTAATGTATATATGTGGTTTAAATTACACATTTTTGCATATTTGTCTAGCTTATTAGACTCTTAAAATTTACATGAACTAATAATACAGTAATTTGTAGTTCAAATGTAGCTTGATAAAATGCAGTGTAGACAATGGCCATAATTTTCATGGGCTCCCGTTATCAATTTAATTTTTGATCGCTCTGTATTACTAATACCACGCAAGAAAATTAGTGACACCGCAAATTCGGCTTACAATACTCTATTTTTTGGTATCACTTATATTTTGCTATTGTCTGCAGATGCTAATGAGTGTAACTGCCTCCTTGAATTTTGCCCCAAACAGTGGGAATGCGTGCCTTGTCGCGAGAAAATAAAATTTGATTTTTAAAAGAATTTATACGTTTCTGCCCTAGATGCGAAAGTAACTAACTTTTTTAGCAAAGCAATCAGGTAGCTCGAAAGTTTGATTTAGTCTATATATCGTGCGTTTCATACAAAAACTCATTCGCAGCATGAGAAATCAAATTGAAGTTTGCCGTAACTTGAGATATACCCATTGATGCAAATGAACTACCAAGTCAGAGAACTAAATTACATCTTGACCTTGAATTATTTTCCTGAAAATATACAAAATACTTAACAAAAACAATTTTTATTGACCGTTATGATTATTACTAAAGCTGTGAATATATGCAAAATGCATATAGTTTATTATTTAGTGTACTCAACTGAATTTTTAAGTATGAACGAATTGGGGTATTTCAAACTGATTAAAGCCAATTTCAATTTGCATATTTTGCATATATTGACTGTGTCTTGCATTTTTTAATCAAACTTGCATATTCTGCATTTTTTCTTATTTTTCTTATTTGACTTTTTTAAAATTTAATTTGAACTATATTTGGAAAATTGCGTGTAACTTATTCATTCTATTTTCGAATTGGTAACTGTCCTTGCGCATTTTAGTCTAAGCTAAGTGAGGATTAAGTTTTCTTAGAACTTGTTTCAAATGTACAACTTCAAAATCTTTTGTTAAAGCTAACCTGTCAATCATGCTTAAAAGAAGTAATTCTAAGTAATTCTTAAGATAGTTTAACAAATAAACAGAAAAATTCATTGGCTACAGGATTTAGTACATTTAACTTAAGAGATTTAAAATGCCAATGCTTATTTCTTAAAATCCTAATGTGGTAATGTGCATTTTGCTGATTTAGAATATCCATTCTCGTTTTCCAAATTAACAGAAGGAAGGAAAGTGAGTTGGTAGGAGAAATAAACACTTTTAATTTCTATTTCACATTTTCGAAGTTTGTTTGTCGAGTAGCAGCATAGCTTGCACCTGAGCAGCATAGCGAATTACAGTGTCCAGTGCTTTGTTAAAAATGTCAAAAATTATATATATATATATATATATATATATATATATATATATACAAATAAATTTAATGAAGTTTTACGTAAAAACGAGGGCTTTCAAATTTTAAAAAATGTTTCAAAGTGTTTGAATGATGAATTTGTTGAAGGATTGGAAATAGCTCCGGATATTATATCAGCCCTCGCCAATGCGCCAGTTACATCTGTTGATGTAGAGAGAAGTTTCTCTGCGTATAAATTAATTTTAAGCGACAGGAGACAATCTTTTCTTGCCGATAACATAGAGAAACATCTTATTCTTAGTTTTTATCAGACTGCTAGGAACTGTAATTAAATAAATTACGACTATAATTATAAATAAGAATACTGTATGAAAATGTTACAACTTACTAATTATGTGTATGTAAATATGATTTGTTTTTAATAAATTTTATGTATATAAAGACTTTATTCTTTATTTTATTGCATATTACCCATCAGATTATTTTGCATATAAACGAAAACTCTGCATATTTTACCCTAATTTAATGCATATATATGCGCATATTTTTCAATTTTTTCTTGCATATAATTCACAGCCTTAATTATTACACTCGTTGTTGTTGTGTACATGCCATCTTATTTTCCTTTTGGCTTGATACAATTAAACTTAATGCAGTGTAAACTTTTACCTATCACAGTGACAATGTTTTCATAAATAAATTTCAATCTGACATTCACCTACAGACTTAAGTTAAGACATGACTAGATTTTCTATCTTTCTTTCCAAGTCCTACCCCAAATGAGTTTTTTTTTAACACACCATACTTGTTACTAGGGTCACAAAGTTCATTTCTTTATGCGGTAATTAGAAACAAATGAACAGCCCACCTACTGATTTTCTTTGTAAATTTAGAATACCAAAGCTAGTAAAGTAGAACTTGTTTGTTATTAAAGAAAATAAAAGAAGATATAACCAAATATGCTCTTTAAAATGCAATTTTGAGCGTCTCTTGCCAAAATACAGAAATTTACAATTTTCAAAACTGGTAAGTGGCTGCGTTACCGTCATTAAGGTCAACGACGCCATTTTGTGTAGCTTGACTTTGAATAAAAACAAATTCAAAAGACAAAGCAGCCTACCCCAACAGCCTACTTTCTTCAGCGTCTGACGTCGAAGCTATGTCTGCAACGATGATGTGAAAATCCGACATTTTCCTCCAGGAAAGAAACGGTTTTTGGAGTGCTTGCACGCTCCTTGTAAACAAGATGGCCACCAACGGCTAACTGGGATGAATGCATCTCTGTAGCTAACCAGAAGTGAATCATATTTCCTTCAAAAGAATTTGTTTTCAGAGAAAAATAAGGTTCGCTATAGAACTTTTAAATGTCGCTTTGGTTTTTAAAACAAAATGTTTGCAACATTTAATTTTGTTAACCAAGGCCTTTTAGAAACATTTGAAAATAATCTGATTCGCGTATTTAGTCAGCTCGGCCATCTTTGTTTATGGCGTTGTGCGAGACTGGGGTAATGTGAAAGAAATAATATGTTTTAGCTTATGCGATTTTTATAGATATTTAGGTAAAATCCTGTATAACGGATCAGCTTCTTAATAAAAGGTGTTGTACAAGTGGTGTGGAGAAAGTGACAGTCAAACTGAGGTTAGAATAATATGACAAATCGGGAAAATAATTCCGTCGATAAAAATGGTTACATCAAAAATACTGGCTTAAACACTATACTCTCCTTTATTTGCATTTTTTAAGAGTAAAATTTAATTTATACCTCGATTTCGTCTTGTATGTAAAGAAAAATTGTATGGACAAGAAGGCAAGCTGTAAATTTCTAATTAAACCTGTAAAGTACAATTTGGAGTTACGGTAGAAAGTAAAAACGTTTAATAACAATATCATCAATATACAGTTGTTTTCACATACCCCTAGAATATGAAGGGGATGTAATTAAAAATTTCGTCGATCTTATGATTGGTTGCTTAAAAATACAAGCTTAGTAGTGGAGCAATTTTTATTAAAATGTATGACAGAATAATGTCAGGCGTCGAACTGTAAAAGCCAAGTTAATGAACAGTTTAAAAATGGGAAATCTTGGAGATAATAAGATCCCCCAAAATTGAATGTATATGTACATAAACATACATAATTACTATAGTTGCTCAGTTAACCGTATGATTGATAGATAACACGACACAATTAGATGTCGGTGAAGTACGCCACTGGAGTTTTTATAGTAATAAGGTACCTCAATTTTGAATATTTAGTTGTCAGAAATTGTTGGTATGTGAACACAACTGTATATATATAAAATACAATCGTGCCTGTTGCAACAAAAGGTGACCGACTTTTTCACCTTGGGACCTAAGGTTGATGAGAAAAATTCCAAATCTAGAAAATTCAATATGACGGCCATAAGGGAAGTAAGCTTTTCACATTTCGATCCATTGCAAAACACGTAAAAATTTTTAATTTTGATAGGAGTTAGCACTGAGAGTCAAAAATTTCCAAATGGAAGATAGATAGATAATGGATTTTATTTCGATAATATTGTACATAATACATTTTACATAGAACATATAATAAAAACGAAAACCGTCAGATATGCACCACTGAAGAAACTCTTCAATGGTATAGGGTTTCATATGCTAAGATATTTGACAGCAAAAATACAATAATATCCTATATGGTTCTAAATCTAACAGAATTTTAGTTACAGCTGTTTTATAATTGCTCAGTGACAATATGTTGTTAATATCGCTAGGCATGCAACTAAAGAACTTCAAACACATATAGTACGCAGATTTATCGGTCATGGTTAATCTATGCTTCGGAAAATTGTATTGGCGGTTACGCGTATTGTAAATGCTCGTATTTTCGAACTCAACAAGTGCTTCTTTATTTTTAAATTCAAATAGCAAACATTTATAAATATACAGAGCAGCGACCGTCAGTATATTGTTCGCTCTAAAATAGCCCCTGCACGCGTGGATTTCGTCTTTAACATCGTTCTCAGCACTGCCTTCTGTATTACAAATATTGTTTGTATATTATTTGGAGTATTGTTGCACCAGAAAATAATTCCAAAACTCAGAAGAGATTGAAAATTAGCATAGTACAGAACCTTTAGTGTGTCGACGTTAAGATGGTTCTTAATAACTCGGAAGCTACATAGAACCAAATTCAACTTTTTACTCAATCTTTCTACATGCTTGTACCAATTCAGGTTCCTGTCGACCCTCATTCCAAGACATTGGGCAAATTCAGTCAATTTTATTTGTGAGATACCAACAGTTACCCAATTCGGCACGGGCAATACGGAATGGCTTGTTTCAAAGATGACGCAATTCGTTTGATCTTTATTAAGCACTAGTCTGGTCTGCATGAGCCAATTCTTAATCCCAGTAAAATAATGTCTCAACTCAGCGTCCAAGTCCAACACACTAGTCCCCAAAATAACCAAATTTGTATCGTCGGCATAGTTAAAAGTCGCATGGCCAGACCCGCTCAGAGTATTTGGCAAATCCTTAATATAGATAATAAATAATAATGGGCCCGCAATGATAACCTGAGGAATTCCGAGCTTTATATCTTTAGATGATGATATAAAGATTTTGTTCTCATTCATTATCCTATTTGCATTTTTCTTTTCGCACCAACTTAAAAAACGGGAATATGTAGCTTGATAAATATTGGCCGATTTTGTTGTTACCAAATTATTTATAGCCGTTTCCCTTCTAACAAATGTTTTGATTTATTAAAAGAAATGCTTGTAGATTCAGATCTTAACAATAACCAAATTGAAAGTTTACTTGCTTGTGTAAATTTAGCTTTGTCACAATTTCTTTTTAAATTTGATTCGTCCTTTTTCAAACAAAAGTCTGGTTTAGCCATGTGATCTAACTTATCACCTCTGTTAACAGAGATTTTTAAGCGCCCTGAATTTTACTTTACTATAATAACATTATGGAATCTACACCCAGCAGTCAGGTTTGGAATAAGATTAGAAAACTAAAGGGAAAATATAGCCCAGGTCCAACGTTAATAAGACATGATGGAAGATTTATAACATCTCAATCGCAACTTGCTGAACTTTTTGCCAATAAATATGAAAATGATTCGAAGACCAAAAATTTCGACAACGAATTTCAAAACTATAAACAACATTGTGAAAGTGAAGAAATTAAAACTAATAGCGAAAATACGCATCCCATTAATTATCCTTTCAGTATTAAAGAACTGAGAGATTGTCTTGAAAGCTGTGAGGACAGTAGTCCAGGACCTGATTGTATTCCTTACAGTTTCTTAAAGAATCTTCCAGAATCTGCAAAAAATCGTTTACTGGAAGTCTATAATACAATATGGGCCGCTCAGGAATTTCCTAGAAAGTGGAGGGAAGTAGAAATCATACCATTGCTCAAACCTAATAAACAACCAAACCAGATTAATTCATACAGGCCAATATCGCTATCCAGTACAATGTGCAAGTTGATGGAAAAAATAGTGAATAGGCGTCTAATGTGGTTTCTAGAAAAGAATTGCTTACTATACGAGCATCAGAGCGGTTTCCGGAATGCTAGATCAACAATAGACAATATCGTAAGCTTATCATCTGAAGTGCACGAAGCTTTTGCTAATAAACAAAAAGTAATGGCAGTTTTCCTCGATATTTCTAATGCCTTTAATATGACATGGAAATATGGAATCATCCGACAGCTGGTAGAGTGGGGTTTACAGGGTCACGTAGTGAGTTTTGTAAAACACTTTTTAAACGATCGATCCTTTTTTGTTAAGATTGGAACCTCAGTATCTTCTATTAGACAGCTGGAAAATGGAACCCCCCAAGGATCTATATTAACCCCTACGTTATTCCTAATAGCTATAAATGGCATAGCAGAAAATATTAACTTCCCAGTGAAATGCAATCTGTATGCAGACGATGTTATACTTTATATTAAAGGCAAAAATCTATCGACAATGCAAAACTCTTTGCAAACAGCAATAAATATATTGGAAAACTGGTCTAGGACAACGGGTTTCAGTTTTTCGGCGGACAAAACACAAAGCATAATTTTCTCCAAAAGAGAAAATAAGAAGGTGAAACAGCTTCGTTTACATGGATCTCTATTACAATATGTAAACAGAGTGAAGTTTCTAGGAATAATCTTCGACAAATCCCTTACCTGGAGATATCACATAGATTATGTAAAACAAGCAACTGCAAAGGGAATTTCACTACTGAAGGTCCTTTCAAATCACTACTGGGGAGCAGACACCGGACAGTTATTACACATCTACAGAAGCATAGTAAGATCAAGGATTGATTATGGACTCGTAGCATATTCAAACTGCAAAAAAACTCAGAGGAAAAGAATTGAAGTTATTGAAAATTCAGCGTTACGGATTGTTTTTGGCCTTTTTAGAACTACGCCTGTATCCAGTTTGTACTGTCTAGCAAACGAATTGCCTTTGCAATTCCGAATTCGCAAGCATTGCTTAACATATGCAGCTAGAATTGCAGCAAATCCCGACAATCCCGTTAATCAAAACGTTTTCTCTCATCGATATGAATCAGTGTATGCTACCAAGAAAAATATCCATCTTCCTTTGTATCAACGAATTAATTACTTTCTTGCTGACATGAACCTTACAGTTCCAGATATCGCCCAAAATGAAAATAGTTTTGATTTTCCCTGGACTATTCCATTGCCACCAATAGATATTAGTTTATCTTCCTATCATAAATCTGAAACACACCCTTCTATTTTCCAAAAGCGTTTTCGTGAAATTCAAGAACGTTTTCGATGTCATTCCTTTATATATACGGACGCGTCAAAGTGCCAAGGTGGAGTAGGTGCAGCTGTAGTAGCCTCAAATAATGGTTACAAATACAAACTTTCGGAACTGTGTAGCATCCACACGGGAGAACTTTACGCTATACTGTACGCGCTTCAGATTATTTTGGAAAATCAAAAACAATATGTGGTATGTACCGATTCATTGAGTGCACTCCAATCGATTCAGCAGCTATATTCCAAGAATACTCTAGTTAACAAAATACACTGGTGTTTAAACTTGCTTCAACCGAAGAGTGTTCAGTTTGTGTATGTTCCGTCACATGTGGGGCTCAAAGGTAATGAAGACGCCGACGAACTAGCACATCAAGCAGTGAACGAAGATTTAGCAATAACAAATAGGGAAATAACATGCCACGACTTAAAAAACTTCTTCAAACATAAAGTTGAACAGTTATGGCAGGATACCTGGTCGCAAAGTAACAGTAAATTAAAAGAAGCTATACCACATATAAACTGTAAGATAGTGCTGCCATCTCGGAGGAAGGATCAAGTTGTAATTTCAAGACTTCGAACAGGTCACACAAACCTAACTCACTGCTATCTTATAAAAAAGGAACACCCTCCACAATGCAATGAGTGCCAAACCCTACTCACTGTTAAACATTTTGTGATAGATTGTCCTAAGTACTATGAAGAAAGAAGAAAACACAACATTCCACCTACAGTGCAAGAAGCTCTAGCAGGTTCATTAGAAACTGTAACTAATGTTATTAATTTTCTAAATGAGATAGATATGTACCGACTGTTGTAGCATCTGTTGTTTATATTATATATTGTTGATTTTACTGTAAAAATAAAGAACACGCTAATGACCCTTCGTGGTCGATGCGTCAAATTAAAAAAAAAAAAAAAAAAATTATGGAAAAACCGCTTTCGTTGGGTCCATTAAAATTATGCTACTACAGAAAGGCATGGAATTATTTATTTCAATAAAAAAACTTCGGATGAACGTAGACTTTTATTTAGTACTCTATTTGAATCTAAAATCGGTAAATCAATCACTTTTAGAGCTAATCGCCCTTTTTACTACTAGACATCTCACTTCAATAAACAATATATATGGATAAAACTTCTATCTTAGGATTGTCAATAATGTAAAATTTGTGGCAGCGCTTAAGTTTTATCAGATAACAATACATAAATAAATAGTACACTCTACATAAACACACACCAACAAGTTCAACCCTAAATAAAAATAAATTTTACTAACATCAGAACGCACTTTCGTTCGTTCACCTCCCTTATTGTAAGCGGAGATATTATTCCCTCGCTGCTCCACCGCTCTCTTTTGGCGATGGTACCAACCCGCACAGTTGATGGAAGCGATGCCAAGCAGGGAAATAGTTGCTCGTCAGCTCTTCCGTTGTTCTGCACCAGTGATGTCAACTTTAGTTACTTTTCGGTACATGTAACTATTCGTTACTTTTCGTTGTAGTATCCGTTACTTTGTACTCGTTTATTCTAAAGAGTATCCGTTGATTTCATATTGAGTGACAAGCACACGGAGCTGCGAAAGCTGATATAA
Organism: Agriotes lineatus; assembly: GCA_940337035.1. NCBI lineage: Eukaryota > Metazoa > Arthropoda > Insecta > Coleoptera > Elateridae > Agriotes > Agriotes lineatus. The sequence continues at coordinate 38,694 of CALNHX010001049.1, forward strand.
ACAAACAAAATAGAATGCTTACTTCTTCATTTCTCAGAATTGTGTATTGGGCACGGGGCTTATACACACGATAATATCGGGAGTTGAATTTTTACGTAAAATAGGTTTTAGAACAACCTGGTTAAGAGGCTTGCTTTTATTTTGTTTTCAAATTAACTTTAACTTAAATTCAGAAAACATCCCCGAAACCTCGCTTATATGATAAAGCATATTAAGCATTTCTTCGGGAAATTACCTACCTATTTCATTTTAGGGTATTAAAAAAGCCCAAGCTAAGAACGCCAATCGCTCTTCGAAATGTAACGAATACTTTTGAAAGTTGATATCCGTTACTTATCCGGATCTTGTCGACTAACGAGTACTCGTGTAACGAATAGTTACTTTTTTGACATCACTATTCTGCACGACCAAAGTCCAGGAAGCAGGCAGCAAAATTGAGGGTATTATTTGTAATTATCCAAATCTAACGTTGATAATTACTTGGTTTGCCTTTGTTCAAGGTTAATTACCGATCATCTAGAAGACACAGCGAAAATAAAATGCCAGTTGTAATTGAAAACGTTCGTTATAATTGCCACAAAATAACTTAATTTCACAGGCGAGTATGTACACTTTAATATTACCTTTCTAACCTCAGATTAGGTTTGACTCGAAAACAATTCAAAACTAAACAAATAACCTAACCTCAAATTAGGGTTAGAAGAAAACGTCCTTTCGCGTTAATAAAAAGTGGCAAAATTCCTCACAACGATGACGTCGCCATCGTTCTGATTATCTCTAAAACTCAAATTTAAAACTGTGTCGGCAATATTAGTCACTTCAGAGAGCACTGCATTATATTATCACTGAATATTTTAATGGTAATTAACGCCTATATATTCTGGGGAATCTGGCTTATACGTCGAGACCTCGAGAGATCACAAGTACGGATGAGGAAAAGTACCAAAAAAATCCCAAGATATGGAGGGAAACCACTCCAAACAGTACAAGTGATCCACGAGAAAATGAACAAAAAACCGGTTGAAAGTTAAAAAAAGAAAGAGATTGCCGTAACAAGCTGTGATAGGAAAACTTGGTACTCGACAACTCTAACAAGAAAAATAACTATTACAGAAATGTGTTGAATAGTTAAAACAACTCTAAATTGTTAAAAACAATTCAGATTCAGTGATAAAACTAACTTCTGGCATATACTAGCCAAGAATTCACTAAAAAACAACTAATCAACCCTAACAGTATATTACTGGTATAAAACTAATATGAAACAAGGGGTGCGTGAAACGAATGTTCGATAGATTTATAAAACCTGTCGTACCTACCAATCTAATAACCTCATTCAACGTTGACAGTACCAAAATAGAAGTTGGGTGCCAAACGTTCACCTAATCAAGCCTAATCGGGCTTGACGTCCGGTACTAACCGTCAACGAGGGGTGAGCCAGTCCTAGCTAGCTCAACAGAGAATATGGTGTGAGTAAGGACTAGGCGTAGGCAGCGCTAATATTGCTACAATTAAGCATTAACAGTATCAAATCACGTTTAAAAGACTAAAAACTATCATAAACTTTAAGCCTATCATTACCAGGGGATTTTCGCAAATGCCTTAAAACCTTTATGAAATTGTCTAAACGAATAGTTATTAACTTAACTTCGAATTTAAAAATTAAAAGAAAACTGTGCTAGGGGCGTTATTACGAAATTGAAAAATGTTTCAAAGGAAACCAAGTTAGAATGTATTAATATATAAGTGGACGGGTACTTCCATGTGGATGTGCCAAAGTAGAATAAACAAATTGCTAGTCTCGGATTCAAAAATGTTAATGAGAATCTATGGATGCAAGAAGACCGGAGATGCTATTTAAGAAGAAACACGGAGCTAATAGAACTCTATGGAAGACCAATCGTAATTAAATGTCTTCAAATTTCCGGAAACAAGAGCAGCCAAAATAATGTTAGAAGAAGAAGAGGGAATGAATAATTAATGTTCAGAGATACCTGCTAAACTAAAATATAGGAAAGAAAAAACCAGTGATAAAAAATAGGAGGGAACTCGTGGAACAAGGCTCGAAATTTATATAATATATAGAAAGGGTGTTTAAAAATTGCACGGCACTATTATAGGCATATCTCCTCTAGGTCAAAATAAACAAAAAAGTTTCCATGAACATTGATCCGAAATTCCGTCTTGAGAGAGCTATAGTTCTGAGAAGGGTAATAGAAAAACGCATTGCTATCCACAGATTATGTAGCTCAACTAAAATTGATAAAAACAGCCACACTTCCTTGTACAAACTCTCACTCCCAACCCTATAGCAAATTTTTTCAAAGCCATCTTATTTGCCACAAAAAGCCGCGCAAATATAGCAAATTACAACAATGGTGCTTTATGATTGTATTAATCAGATAAAATTCGTGTATTATATAACTGTTCTTTAAATAGATACGGCGCATTTACCTGTTAGGTTATTAACGCCAGAACTTTCGGTAATTTACATTTTATTGCAACTTATTATTTGAATAGTATGTACATTATTATTTTACTTGTCTGGCGGCCGCGGACTTGGTTCCCGTCTCACCAAAGAATTTCTGAACCTGTGTGGCGACAGTGGACTCAGTTTCCATCTCTCTGGAAAATGTCTTAACATGTCAGCACTACCTGACCCCCCCCCCGGCTATTGCAATAACCTCTTTATGCAATTAACATAAACACGGCTTACCAGAAAACCGACCGAAAACCTCCAGCGGTTCCCTGGCGATTCGAGCTGCCAAAGGTTGACTTTTGCGTAAGGTAAAAATGTCGAGTTTATATTATTCCGAGTGGTCCAAAGTTATTCACAAAGGGCATACCACGTCCAGTCAGTAAAACACCTTTGTCCGTTCGTGAACTAGAAATAACAAACGCCATCTTTGCCGGCACAAATATAGTCTATTTCAGATCCGTCGGTTTCAGTACATCAGGGCGACAGATCATCCGAGCTTACCTAATTCAAACATTCTTTGAGAGGATTCAGGGACAACAACCGGGCTAAACCAGCGTGCCGTTTAGGTTGCCTAGTCTTCATATTCATCGAACCGCAGCACCATTCTTCCGAAAGAATTTTGTTTTATAATATTTTATGTACAAAATGTTTTCCTTAATTAAGAAATATTTTGTATCTACTTAAATACATACATCATACTAGTTTTTATACACTGTGTTATTCCTGTATTTTATACATTTGACTAGAACGGATTCTGGGTACCTCTGCACAGTATGGGTGGCAACTTGTCAACAAGGTCATCAAGTAGGCGAAGTACCCCCGCTGCGTAAGCGTTGTAATATTAGTCACTAGTGCTGACACCGCATCGTAAAATTTGTAGATAGACTCCGACTTGGTTACATCAGGTGATTTTGTCATCCTAGCTTCGGTAATTAACGACTTGATTGCGTACTCTGGACTGCCAAACCGAATTTCTAAAGTCAACAGAATCGTTTTAAGATTTGCTGAATTTGGAAGATGTTTAACTGCTTCCCGCGCAGATTGGTACAAACACATCCCAAACCTAATCGCATTTTGCGAGTAGTCGTAGTGCCCCTTGGCAGTAATCCGATTGAACTTGCTCTTGAGTAGGGCCCACTTCGTTGCATGGCCATCGAATCCAGGAAATAATTGTTATAAGCGGTTCAGCAGGTCTCCGCTGTTGTTTATGCGTCAAGTTTCATTGTTGTTGTTGCATAATAGCCAACTGTGCAATCAGTTGTTCCATATTGATGGTGTCACTTCCGGCTACAACTTCCCGTCCATTCCAGTTATGAAACGACTGAGCTCCTACACCGACAGAATTTTCCAAATCGTTGCTGATTATGGGGTCATGGTTGTCATCCTGGAACTCACTACCAACAGTACCATCTTGTCCATTACCCTATAGATATTAATACTTATTTTTCTAAGTTAATACAAGATAACTTTAAATTTCAAAATTGAATATCACAAGCACTGCCTACCAAAGAACCTATCCGGCTCGCAGAACCAAATGTTCTCGTTTCAAGTTCGATAGCTCAATTTAAAATAAAATATAAAGACGATAGTATTTCTCGACTACTTGCCACAATGACTTTCGCTCCCAGCTCAGACTTTTAGCAATCAAAAGGTTACAAAACGAATACCTTCGAATGCTATCAGCAATTTTATTCCATCCAAAAATTAATAATGTTTTCTACACTCTTTAACAAAAAGTAAGATAGCTAGTTTAAGAAAAGCTAACAACAAAATACTGTAGTATGCTCATGAAGGATCATGAGCACAATCCCTTTCTTCTTCGGCCACATCAACACCTTGCTATTCCAATCTAATTATCTAATCTTGTTGGAAGCAGTACTCTATACGAAGTACTAGAGGCGATTGCGCATTTTATTGTATTGCTCGTCTAAGATCAGGACTTAGATAATCTTGTCTTTTTTGTAGTCTTCATTCGGTCTATTTTTGGGCATATGCTTCCCTCGTTTGGTTCAAATTGTCTCTGTTCTATGCCTCCGTCATCCATAATACACTGCAGTATATTTTATATCGTTTGTTCAGCGCTTAGGCATCGTCCTCTGAATCTCTCTTCTTGGCATGATCTCCGTTGCTGTATTATCCTTCTCGATCTATCACCCTGGCATCTGGTCATATGACCGGCATATTTCCACTTGAGTTCAGTTATTGCCACGCACGCATATTTTATTTTCGTTATGCTTCTTATGCACTCATTCTCTTTCGTTCTGTTAAAGATATTCCGATTATTGGTCTTTGTATAGCCCTTTGCGTTTTTGAGCATTTCCATTGATTTTTTGTAATCGTCCAGATTTGAGCGCCCTAGCAAATACCGGCAAAATACAGTAATCAAATACACGCCCCTATTGTATTTTGTAGTATTCCAAAAGCTGCCCATCTTTAATTTTCTCTTCCCAGAGATATTACATGACCAAGTTAGACATAATTTGACATTTTGTATCAAGTGGTTTCTAATCACGATATGGGAATGTTCTTTACTTAGTGTTTGCGATGTTCATAATTATAGGGTACACTAAGCCGAATTTTCCTTCAATTTTATAATTTCTTTTTCTTTATTTTCAGATACCAAAACAATATCATCTGCGTACCGCAGATAATTGAGCATTTTCCCATTTATTAGTATGCTTTTATCCTGCGCATTAACAAATTTTTCTATGTTATGTATGCCGTCAGACATACTGTATTACTATTAGTAAGAAATAGAAGGTTTTACTACGCGGATTACAACGTGAGAAATAACCAGAATCCAGTTCTCTATGAGCTAAGGATACATATAGCGATTAAAGATCAACGTCGAAATTAATCTTACAGATAAAATTAAAGCAGAAAGCTTAAGCGACGAGAGCATTTAAAATATTTGGAAATATTCGCTACCTCACATAACAAAGAAAGACTGAAGGTCAGTTTATGATGGGGTTCAGCTAGTTAGCATTATTCGTTACGACGATGAGGTTATAATAACAGCAAATTATTATTGTTATTAAGTACCGTAAACGCTTTACAACGGTTACATTATTAAATTATAACGTCAAAAGCATGGAATGTGCAAATTTCTAACGATAGATTTTGACTGTATTCAGAAATTCTATAAAATGTATAATTGAGACAAAAGATACCATCAGTAAAAAAAACTAATAGAAATTATGTGACTTATTAAAGCACAGCAAGATGTATTCAAGGAAGACAGAATATCGAAGTATTTTCTGAAGACCGTTGTGGAAAAATGTGTGACCGCCAAAAATTGGGGATAATATGGTAAAAATTTGTATTTTTGATTTTTCAAAAAACGTCAATAATTTGTGCTTGCCTAAAAACCTATTTAGTCCCTATCATATATACTCATAACTGACGTTTTGCTTATTTATTGATGACGGTCATCCGTTAAGATAAAAGTGTGCCTCGTCACTCGTGAAAAGATCATTTACAATATCTTGACGATTGTTACGAATAATGTGACAAAATACAAGTCTGTTAATCTTGTCTTGATCACTTATTTCCTGGACTAAAGCGGTTTTGTAGGGGTAAAAATTCATTTTTTTTAACACCTTCACTTGCTTCGATCTGGTAAATTATGAACGGCAGCATGTTTCACAATAATTTTTTTCGGACTAGCAATAATTGCATTTCTTACTGGTTCTTGGTTGAGATCATTGCAGGTAGACCTTGGTCTAATTTTTTGTCGAAAATAGACCCCAGTTCTCTCCATTTACGAATCCAACCCAAAATAGTCTTAAGCTGAGGGCTTTGGCGGATATTAAAGTAACGCCGAAAACACCTTTGAATCGCGATTACTGAATTAAAATGAATACATCTGACAATACAAAAGATGCGTTGTTCTGTTGATCAACGCCCCATTTTGACAACTGTCAACAATTGTATCAAAATCTCTCCAAGTCCTACCCTTTCAGTAAAAATGTTGCCGTAATGAATACTTTATTAGTTTTATTACTAATGAAATCAAATATGTAATACATTTTGCCGAACCTGATATAAAGATATATATCCATTAGGTATACCGTGGATAACAGAATCTTGTGGTACATCTTAAATACTTTTTGTACTTATTAATTTAGGCTACTGAAATTTGGCTAAGCGATTATATGTAAAAATGCATAAACTGATCTATTTTCATCTTAAAATATCATTTCATATCATTGTTAAAATATTATTATAATATCACTATGATCAACTTTGTTATTTCAAATGGAACGCCTTGTATATTTTTAAATTTTTTGAATCTAGATTAATTTATGAAACTAGTAGATAGTATCACTCGTTTATTTTTAAATAACTAAAAATTCTAAATTTTTAGTTGTTGACCTAGTCTTCTAAGAATTATACTGACATTGAAACATTAATATAGAGATTTTTTTATTTTAATGAAATCAGCTCAGCAATTAATTTGCTATACATGATTCGGTTGTATGTTGCACTTAACTTAAACTAACATAGTGGGGATTATGGAAATAATCATAATTAATACAACAAAAACTCAAGTAAAAATCTTCACCCTGAAGCAAATCAAAAACTTACCTAATACTTATTAGGTTAAATCAAAGCATGATCGAGTGGAACGGTAAAGACTCAGCAATTAAATACTTGGGGGGGGGGGTCTATCTAGGCTCCAGACTGGAATGAACAATTACACAAAGAACTTAATTTACCGCTGATCTTAGGCCACATAAATAAACAGTGTACTAAATTTTTCGATGCAATCAACGAGTGTTCTAGTGCAGTAACTTTTAACCTCGGACAAAAAGACAACCACCAAAAGATTAAAAAAAAGACAACCACAAGACTTATTACAATAAATACTCACACCTGTATTCACAAGCATAAGATACATGTATTATGTTTAATGTAAAATACGATTATTTCAATGTAAAGTTGTGCTGCCACAAAAACTTGAAAATTATCTTGTAAGTGCGTAGTCAAAGTAGGAGTAGCTTCATTTGTTTTGACAATACAACTCCATACTAATAGAGAGTGATTATAAAATAACTACATCTAGTTGCCATTGTTTTTTTTTGCATGTAAATTTTATGTTTATTGATCTCGAACTATCTAGAGTTGTCAACACTTAAGTATTGACAGCTCTGGCTAGTTATAATTAATTATAAGTAATAGGGGCATATAAAAACTACATGAAAAAATAAAAAAAAACTTTAAGAGTTATTTGGTGTAATTTTTAAAGTTTATATACAAAACTTAGCTTAGATTGCAAATATTTAAAAATATACAGGGTGCTTCCTCTGAAATAAAAACGTTGATGCCCTTTTCCAGTTAATCTAGAAATAGCATTTTATAATCGTAGAAAGTCATTGCCCGAAAAGCAATCCGCGACACTTCTGTAATATCTAGTGGACAGAAAGCAACTTATAGAAGTAATTTTTTTTTATATACGCTTTTACTCCAACCTCCGGAAATTGCCAACGGGAAATGTTCAAAAGAATGAGCTTTCAATATATGTCATTTTTTAAATTTTACTAACATCCATTTCCTACAACTAACAATTAACAGAATGTGGTCAGTTTTGTTGTTAACATTCCTATTACCGGGGCATCAGCCTCTGCTCTTTGAGAAAGTTTAGGCATTAAGACCCAAGAGTTGCCAAAGCCGGATTAGGGAATGCTATCTTCAAAACGTGCGTGCAATATTGTTACGGGTGGGGAGTGGGACTAAACAACAATCAAGCGCTTGGGGTTTTGAAAATGACGTTATGCCAGTAGAAAAAATGATTGCTGTTTTCTTCAGACGCAGTGGTGCAGTTGCAGTAATTTCTCTTGATGATAGTAGAATGCCCTTTCTCACGTCTATGAATAATTGTATAGTGATCCCCGAAAATTTGGTTTGCGGGAATTTTGTTACACCATGATGATGGAACTGAGCATAAAGCTGCGAATTTTTAGTCCAGCTATCACTCGCCCTCCATACAGTCCATACCTCACCTCCCATTGATTTATTTTTATTACTTAACATAATTTCAGGATCTTTGGGAAGAACAAGACGTTTCACGTTCAACATCCATGATATCATTTATAGGATTTTGAACTTCAGGCGTTTTCATTGGAGCCTTACAAGTCCTGCTTTCTCTTTTACTGCCTTCAATATGACTGGAATCGTGCTCTGAGGGGAACTCTATCCTTGGAGTTTTCAGCAACTGTGGAATCATTCATGGGGACATGCTGAAATTTTTGGGTTTTCTTTTTGGCGGCTTCGAAGTCTTCCTTCCTCTTTCACTGCATTTTACATGCTTGGAATAATATTCTCAGAGGAATTCTATTCTTGACGTTTCCAGACATCTCTCAGATCAATCATAGAGGAGTTTGAATTTTAGGAGTTTTCAGTAGTGTTTTAGAAGCCCTAGGTTCCCCTTTACAGTGTTATATATTACTGCAATCATGTTCTGAGAGGAGCTTTATCCTTGGAACTCCAGTAGAGGGAAGTGGATGGTTCTGGAACCTCCCCCCACCACTTGACCTTGAGTTCAAGGCAAGGCCACGTTCAAGCCAAAGGTCACATGCAAGGCGAGGCCACGTGCAAGCCCAAGCTCACGTTCGAAGCGAGGCCATCAACAGTAACCTTGAAGACTGGGTATAACATGAGGTGTAATTTTGTGTTCAGTAGTATATCGTGTGCTGTACTAGCAAAAACAATGGATGAGGTACAAAAGGTTGGTGAAACTGTGAAGGGGTCAAAGAAAAAAGTGAAACTGTTATATCCAGTATTGTTAAACGCATCAAGTTATCCGTTGAATAAGTCAAGAAATAAATCTGTGAGTTTGGGTTTGACCTGTTTTGGATCGTTTGTGCCGGGAGTGCTAATTAGTGGGATTAACAACAATTTTATACTGCTAGACGAAGGAGAGTGGCAAGTCTTTCTTAAAAATGAAGATGTGATAAACAGACATTTTAACTATGAAGATGGAGAGTCAAAACCGGTGGATATAAGTCCAGGCAAACGAATATATTTCCAAAAAATCGGAAATAAGAAAGTGATTGTGCTGCAGGAACTTAAGCGATCACAAGTGTATCTCGGTATGCAATCAGTAGCAGAATTGTGGGGGTTGCTACAGCTGCTAAATTCTAAAGCTGAATTATTGAAAAGTCAGAATTTTGAAAATTTTTACAGTAGTGTAATAGACGCGGTTTGGAATTTACCCAGCGACTTTAAAAGAAGCATTGAGGATGCGTTACCGCCAATAAAATCGGAAAATGTATACTGCATGCATGAAATGCTAAAGTATGCTTTGGACGTCATTAGATATGATATTGTGTTTAAACAATACGCCCAACAACAGCAAACGTTGGAACAATAAGTGTTTATCATGTAGTTATAACGATGTAATAAAAAATTAAAAGATTTAAATCATTTATTATATATATTACAAACTAACTTACTAACTAACCTAACCTAGAACGCTGTGGGTGGCCTCACATTTGCTGTAAAAAAGAACACTTAGTTTCTTCAAAGAAGCAAATCAAGTTATACTTACGTAGATCACCCAGAGCATGTCTATCAAGTCGGGGTCCCTGTAGACCTTGTACCTACATCCCAGAAACCACCCCACCTCTAGCAGGGTGGCTTCCGGGATGTAGGTTGAGTTCTTCATTAAAGCAATGTCTTGCTAAAAAGAAATTTATTGTGAACCAGATTTATATATATATTTTTTCTTACAGTGTCATATTTCTCTGTTATATGTGCCACCAGCTGCAGTTCTAAAATTATAAAAAGTTATTACATCAACTATTAAAAATTAACACAATATTACCGAACGCTGACATGGCAGCCTCAAGAATTATAGAGTTTAAAAATTCTTCTGTAAATTTCTTATATGTATACTGTTTAGAATAAAAAAAAATAAGCGTCTTACCCATTCTGTTTAATCTGAAAAATATTTTAGAATTTAGAATAGCGAAGTAACAGTACAATGCAAAAAAAATCCAATCAAATATCTTAATAATGATGATACAAGCATTTTAAGATTTTGCTTAGAAACATTAGAAATTTTCCTGTTACATTGTTCAAAGACATGGACATATAAAATAAAACATATATACACAACATATCTTACCAATGGAGCAGATTTTTCCAGCTGAAGAAACTGTGATTTTGTCATGCAGCGGCGGCACGTTTATATACAAAGCTCTCCTACCTACCTCTCGACTTGGAGGGAAGGGTTGACAAATTATGCTGCAGATTCTAATTACTCAGAGCTCTACAATCGGAAGCTGATCAGGTGCAATAAGTGACATGGTTGTCGCTAGATCTGATAGATGCAAACTAATAAACAGCAAACTAATTTGTTGATGATTTTGAGATGCTTCAATAATTTCAAGACACCGCTGATTTGTCTAAAAATGGCAATTTTATTTCTTTAAATTTTCGGTTTTCCGAAAGAATGACAAATGCTGGCACAAAATTAGATGCACTGTTTAAAATGTAAGCAATCGTTCTGCATGCACGCATTTCCTTGAATATAAAGCGCCGCATTTAACGTTTTGCACGTTCCTTAGTGCAAGTGAATACTAATGAAAATATTTTTTTAATTGACTGACACTGAAACGCACGCGTTATGTCTGCATATTAAGCAGTCTCTGAACCCAGTATCGTGTATGAATTTTAAACGCAAACTGCACGTATAAATACATACATTTTAAATTGAATCACCAGTGCAGTGTCAGCGAATGTAAAGGTAGATACTTATTACTAATATGTAGGAGTTATAATTGATAATAGATTGAAATTTAAACAACATATTGAGTGTATTGTAATTAAAGCTGTGAAAAAGATAGGTTTGTTTGGTCGAACAAGTTCCAAATTAAGCATTAAGCAAAGGATTTAATTAATACGCTAGTTTTAATTATTAAAATTATTAATAATAAACTGTCTAGTTATATGACTGAATTTATAGTATACAATAAGGACATTCATAATTATAAGACTAGATTTGTAAATGACTTTAGATCGCCCTTAACAGCAAAATCATGTTCTCAAAAAACTTATTCTATAATGGACTCAAATTATATAATGAAATGGCGAACGAAACTAAACAGACTGTTAATTTATATCAGTTTAAAAAGCTTTGTTCAAGTTAAATATGTTTGTTAAATAACAATATATGAATAAACCGACATCTAGAAATAGAGCGAAGTATTCGAATGATCATTTTTAATTATAAACAACAGTTTGTTTATCAGTCTAAAAATACGCAGCAAACCGGTGAAAGTTGTAGCAGTCTCGAATGAAAAATAATTACTCAGAGCTCTGTAAATTTAATTATGTCTTTATAAGCAAGTATTAAAAAACAAATTGTTGCAATTTCCCATAGATTGGTTGTCAATTAAAATCTAAATAAACGTCTCGAACGAAAAATAATTACTCAGAGCTCTTTATAAGCAAGTATTAAAAAACAAATTGTTACAATTTCCCATAGATTGGTTGTCAATTAAAATCTAAATAAACGTCTCGAACGAAAAATAATTACTCAGAGCTCTTTATAAGCAAGTATTTAAAAACAAATTGTTACAATTTCCCATAGATTGGTTGTCAATTAAAATCTAAATAAACGTCTCGAACGAAAAATAATTACTCAGAGCTCTTTATAAGCAAGTATTAAAAAACAAATTGTTACAATTTCCCATAGATTGGTTATCAATTAAAATCTAAATAAACTTAAACATTACTTAAACGTGATTTACCACATCTGAAATAATAAATACGTCTTTGTTGATAGAACAACTGCAAAAAATATAGGCCGTGTACGTTTTTCTATTCTCATAACCAGTAGGAAATTAATAGGTTGATAGATATTAAGCCAATTAAATGTATCACATTTTAATGAATGTTACTGTAAAATATAATATCACTCTCGTCTGTATTAACTTGCAAACTGTGTTTGAAAAATACTTTTTTGTTGCCTTTGCACGCGCAGTCTGCAAAAATTTAGACATACAGCAAACGTAAAGGTATTTCAAGGCTAACTTCCTTTGTGTAAGCTAAGTTTCAAGAAAAGTGTAGGTTGCAACGACCTCAACTGGTTTGCGTGCGAAAGTCGTCCTTCCGCCCCACCAAGTTTACTATATATACACCTAGCTAAGGTGGGAGCAGTCATTATCTTGTGTTTGCAATGGCTAGCAACAGCGCTGTTTGTCAGTTTTGCGAAAGTTCGATTTTACCAAAAAAATTTTCAAAATTTAATAGGCTCAGTTTGAAAAAAACGGGTACAGTTAAACTTTGCGCCTGCACGGAACCAAGCGGTTCCGTACAGACGTCGCCGCAAACCGCCATTAAGGTTTTAAGTGACGTATTAATTGCTCCTAATTACGAAATTATTTCTCCAAGTAGTCAAGGTTCGAGCAAAATTTTAAAATCAGCTTTAAAGAAAGGTCAGAAACGGAAAAAACCGGCAAAATTCAATTTGGCGAAGTATGTCAAGTGTATGAATGAGGAGACTGATGTTCCTGTGGCAAAAATCCAAAATATGCCGATGCAATCTGAGTCTCCTCATTTATCGCAAACGGAAATGTTTATGGAAACGTTCGATTTTGATGACATTCAATTGGAAAAGGTGGCTTCCGGCGACGGTGCGGCGCAAGAGTTTAGAGCCCTTGTAGATGGTTTGGAGATCGACTCCGGCTCAAGTCGACCGACCAGTCGAATTTCGAAGCAGCCAACAATCCAACCTTCGGAAAATGCGACCGCAGCACCGTCTGTAATTGTGCAGTCTCCGGTTTCGGGTGGTGTAGCTGTTGTAGCCACTGGGAGTAACGTAGTCGACACTGTGGTGTCGATTACGTCTACCCCGCAGGAGGAAGACATGGATGACATTTCGCCATCCCAGCGTGCCGAACGTGAATACGTGTCTAATCGCAATGCAATAGATGCTAAAGCAGCCGATCTTCGCAGCGGTGAGCATTACATAAGGTATATTAGATATTAGATATTAGATATTATTTTTCTATCCATATATGTTATTTAACATTGAAGGTGTTCAGAACGTGCTTTTCCCAGTTTAATAGCTTATATTGTTATTAGCTCACTAGAAATTCGAGCCGCCAGCCTAGAAGCGACGATGCACGATGAGTACCTAAAAAGCATAGCCGCTTTACCTAAGATCCGCCACGGCCACAGCGCAACTAACATGGACATCTTTAAGAATGCTGCGTTAGCAAGGCTGGAGCTAATCCAAGATCTGTTAGCTGTGGAGAGCGCGATTCGTGCAAGACGTCAGGAGCTCGATAAAAAGGCTAAGTAACGAGTAGATAATCGTTTAACATATCATACACCTCTAACACAAATAACCTCCCCCCCTATCCTCTCCAGGGTGTCCAAAGCGAATCCTCCCCGTGGTGACACCTGGGTATTCCGTTCGAGGTTTAATTTGTTAATCAGTGTTTGTAAATAAAGGTGTTCATTTCGTTTGTGGATAGTAAGCCTCGAGCTGGGTAGCTAATCGAGCAATTAGCATATTAACCGATTGCGCGAGACTAATTTGCCATTATGTTCAGGTGCACTGCTTGTGGAGAGTCCTTCACCAGAGCTGACAATTTGTTTCGCCATAGAAGAGATAGCTGTCGCCACGAGGTTAGCCACCCATCGACGAGTGGTAAGTGGAAACGTGTTGATTGCTGCTGATTATATCAATTGTGTGTTTCCTAAAGGTGACGCTATGGAGGCTTCGGTAGCAGCTGGTGAGGGACCATCGGCGAGTAAACGCCCAAGACTTAATGACTCCAGCGGTGGTGAGTGTGTCTCTATTGTAGTGTTTCATGTTTTCTAACGTTTGGTTTAACAGAACAGCTCCCCAGGACGCAATACTGCGACGTGTGTGATGAAAATGTTCCTCGGACTTGTTTCGTTGGACACCTGAGGAGCAATCGTCACACGAGGCGGTGTAATGTCGTCCATCTGGGGAAAGGAGTGGTGGCCCTTCCAACCTCCTTCAAGTCCCGTGTTGCCAGCTACAGGGTGTCCACGGAAAATTATCATATAAGTGTTGTAGAATATATGACCGAACTGAAAGACAAAATTATAGGTCTTATAGAAGGGCAACTGACCAAATTAAACAGTATAAAATTCAATTTCGAACTTTTCGGGTATTTTATTTTGGAGACTCAAGATGTACAAGACGTCAAAAGTTTTAATACGACCAACGAGGTGGTCACTCGCGGTACAGGCTTGAACGAATTATATGATAATTTAACGGGGATATTGGACCAGAAGGTGTCCGAATTTGAGGAACGCGATTCAGGTAATTCTTGTTAATGTTACTAACCGCAAAATGTTTGCAGGGTGGATCTTGAAGCAGTTGCTGTACCTAGAATTAAATATAAATAAATTCAATCCGTTTCGGGCGTCTTCGTATATCCCGCTCCCGAAGCAGATTCAGTCCAAGAAAGCGATCGTGAACGTCCAAAACGTCGATGACGAGCGTTGTTTCGGGTGGGCGGTAACCTCGGCCATCTGCGAACCAGATGGACCGTCTAATCGAACGAGTTCGTATCGAGATTGCGGCGAGTTTTTAAATTTTAAGGACATTGAATTCCCTGTTAGATTGCGCGATATTTCTAAATTTGAAAAAAATAACCCTCAACTTTCTATAAATGTATACGCGTTGGAAAAGACTTTTCAAAACGATATTACCATATATGAAGTTGTGGGACCTCTGTACTATTCGCCACGTATAAAAAACGGACATATAAATTTGCTGCTTCTAACAGATGGCGAAGGTAATAACCACTACTGTTGGATCACCAATTTGTCTAGGTTAGTTTCGCGGCAAATAACGGCTAGGGAAAATGCAAAACATTTTTGTAATGGTTGTCTAAATTACTTTCGCACCGATGCCCATCTGGAGAACCATAAGCTTTTTGACTGTAATCATGTGTGCACAAAGTTGCCTACGACAGAGCCGATCACGGATAAGTGTGGGGAGGTGAGGCCCCAGAATATTCTTAAATTTGATAATTATCATAAGCAATTGAAACTGCCCTATGTTTGCTACGCAGATTTCGAGACCGTTTTATCACCTGTCGATGGTGGGGATCAGGAGCCGCATCGCGAAAGACCATATACGATCAAAACGTGCAAGCACAAACCGTATTCTTTCGCGTATTATTTGAAATGTTCTTTTAATGATACTCTATCCAAATTCGAAATTTATAGGGGCGAGGATGCTGTGGACGTGTTTGTTGAGCGTCTAGACAGAGACGTTCGCGCCTTATATTCCAACAGTTTAAAGCATGTTGTACCCCTCAAGCCTCTGGCTCCGCAAGAAATTCAAAATTTTAAGGATGCTGCTTCATGTCATATTTGCAATCGTCCTTTTGGAGAGGGGGACGTAAAGGTTCGCGATCACGACCATTTGACCGGAGAATATCGGGGAGCTGCCCATTCCAATTGCAATCTGAATTATAAACTTCCAAATTTTATTCCCGTATTTTTTCACAATTTAAATTACGATTCCCACCTTTTTGTCAAACAGTTAGCTCAAAATAACGAGGAGCTTGATGTCATTCCGGAAAATAAGGAAAAATATATTTCATTTGGTAAACGTCTTTGGGTAGATGAAGTCGTTGTTGACGGAAAACGAAAAAACGTTTATATGCAAATTCGATTTTTAGATAGTTACAGATTTTTAAGTGCTTCTTTAGCATCGCTGGCCGCCACATTATCAGATGATCAGTGTGTTGAAATTCATAAGCAATTCGGACATGACATCAAATTCGAACTGATGAGACAGAAAGGTGTGTTTCCCTATTCGTATCTGGATTCATTTACAAAATTAGACGAGCCGGCGTTGCCCACAATCGCTCAGTTTTATGATCATTTAACCGAGACGCATATTACTGAGGTCGATTACGAACGCGCCGTTAAGGTCTGGAAAACTTTCGAATGTCAAACGTTGGGCGACTATTCCGATGTTTACCTCAAATGTGACGTGTTTATATTGGCAGACGTTTTCGAAAACTTTCGAAATTTTTATTTAAATCAATATAATTTAGATCCGGCGCAGTACTTCACCGCCCCCGGTTTAAGTTGGGACGCCATGTTAAAATATACGGGGGTTGAGTTGGAGCTGTTGACGGATATGGATATGTTTCACTTTTTTAGAAAGGGTATTCGTGGAGGAGTCAGTACTTGCGTCGGGCGAAAGGCTATTGCCAACAATAAATTTTGCGGGTAACTATGACGCTTTCAAACCCACTTCTTTTATTGTTTATTTGGATGCCACGAATTTGTATGCTCATAGTATGAGGCAGTTTCTACCTCAAGGTGGTTTTGTTTGGTTGACTGACGACGAAATTGATAGTTTTGATGTATTTAAAATTGTGGACGACTCAGATACTGGGTACGTGTTGGAAGTTGACTTGCGGTACCCCGAAAATTTACATGACGATCACAATGACTTTCCCTTTTGCCCCGAGCTATTGGTGCCTCCACAGGGAAAATTTAAAAATGCAAAATTAATTCCAAATTTGTATGACAAACACAATTATATTATTCACTACAGAAATTTGAGGCAATGCTTAGAGGCTGGTTTGATTTTGGTTAAAACACATAAAATACTTAAGTTTAGACAATCTCCTTGGCTCAGATCCTACATCGATTTAAACACAAAATTACGTAACAAGTCTGACAATGAATTTCATCGAAATTCATTCAAACTAGCTAACAATAGCGTCTTTGGTAAAACCATGGAAAACGTGGACAAAAGGGTTCTTGTAAAGTTAATTAGTCATTGGGAGAAAATTGGTAATAGAATGGGGGCAGAAGCTTTGATATCGAAACCTAACTTTAAAGATAGAATTCGGTTTGGGGAAAATTTAATAGCAGTGGAAATGAACAGAACATCGGTTTTATATAACAAACCCATTTATGTTGGTTTCTCAGTCTTAGATCTTTCGAAAACGGTAATGTACGATTTTTATTACAAATTTTTGAAGCATAAATACGGCCGTAATGTGTCTCTACTCTATTCGGACACGGACTCATTCATCCTGGAAATTTTTACTGAAAATTTTTACGCCGACATGCAAGAGCACCTTGATCTCTTTGATACATCAAATTACAAGAATGGTCTGCACGGAATTTCGAGAACCAAGTCCGTTGTTGGCAAATTTAAGGATGAGTACGCGGGGGTGGCTGTGTGTAGCTATTACGGGGTCGGTGCAAAAACATACTGTGTAAACGCTGTTGGTAAAGAAGACAAAAAGGCGAAGGAAGTTAGAAAGAGTGCTGTTCGGAATCACCTCACCACCGAAATTTATAAATCTGTAGTCGAAAACAAGAGGGAAGTTGTATTTTGTCAGATGTATGTGTTTCGTTCCCGTTTACACACTATGTACACCGAATTAATGAATAAGGTTGCGCTTTCTTCGCGAGATGATAAACGCTTCCTTATTCCTAATACTACCAAAACCTTAGCGTGGGGTCACCGTGACATAGATGATTACAGTCGTCTAGACAACTTGCTGCGCATTGCCGAAACGATGGTGTAGCAATATGTTCGCGGAACAGTATTCGTTATTACTTAACAGCAGAGGTCCTACACGGCTTTCTTGTACTTTGTAGGTTTAGTTATTGTATATAGCAATTATAGTATAGGTTAAGAACACTAGCTTGTATGATAGAGGTAGTAAGTTAAATTTTACAAAAAATCTGATTGTTTGGGTCCGCATTACCAAGTATATTTGTTATTTAACACTGTAGTCACTCATGTTCAGCATTTACAATAATAAATTACTGTAAAACATAAAAAGTTTTTATTTAAAGAAAATAAATGGTAGTAAAACAAAAAAGTGTTTTATTGAAAGAGTTCTATAGAATCATAATAAGTTATATAACATTGTTTTTGGATATCCAGGAATTGTGACGATTATCGAATCCCAACCACTTTACGTAAAGCTGATTACCCTTCTTCTTCAACACCTTTTCTACCAGGTATACGTCAGAGTGTTTGGTTTTCTGTAATTCGTGCTCGTAAAATCCACCTTTGATTTCTTGCCCTTCCTGATCGGTGAGTCTGTAGGTGGTAGGATTTGTAAGTCGCACTGTGGCTATTTTGAATATTTCGTTGCTCCAGCTGGGTGTGTAGCCTTTGCTAAATATCGAGCGATATTTACTAATGCGTACAGAATCTCCTTTATGAAACTTTTGAGGTGTCGGATCTACAGTTTTTGTGTGGCTGTACACGGTGTGTAACAGACGTTTGGCATTTTTAAGATTAACTTCAGCCGGCCTCATACCTGTTGTGCTATGCCTGGTTGTGTTATATTTGCTTAAAAGTTGGGGCAGAATGTCCAACCATTTGTAGGACCCTTGCAAACTAAACTGCTTCCACATCATGTTCTCAAGGGTGCGGTTACATCTTTCTATGATGCTGCTTTTTATAGTTGAATACGTGCTGCAATGATTTATCTTGTAACGTCGCATCAATGCTTGAAAATCGCTGTTATAAAATTCTTTTCCCAAATCGGTTTGTACGTTTTTTGGAGATACCT
Organism: Agriotes lineatus; assembly: GCA_940337035.1. Classification (NCBI taxonomy): domain Eukaryota; kingdom Metazoa; phylum Arthropoda; class Insecta; order Coleoptera; family Elateridae; genus Agriotes; species Agriotes lineatus. The sequence continues at coordinate 57,732 of CALNHX010001049.1, forward strand.
TCATATTAGCTAGAACTTTTCGCATAGCTGCTGCTACATCTTTTCCCGTTTTCCGTTTTACCGGGAGAGCCCACAAGTATTTAGAAAACGCATTAATAACAGCTAAAATGTATCGATAACCTTTATTGCTTCGTGCATATGGTTGCATCTCCACCAAATCAGCTTGTAGTAAATCATGCAATCCTTTGAGAATCACCCGTCGTCTCTTGAAATTTCTTCGCGCTGGTTTGTGAAGTTCTGCAACTAGATCCTCCTTAGGACTCATTGCCGAATGTTGCTGTATCGACTGCTATCGGACATTTAAGCAGCAGTTGCACGTATAACTTAGTGTTTATGGATTCGAATTTCAGTTTATCTCCTCGCCGCAATGTCTTACCGACAAGCGTGTCGTGTTTGATGCCGTTGATGTGTGATACTACCAAAGGTCCGTTGACTTGAACACTTATGATCTCACCGATCGTTAAAGGAAAAATGTACTCATTATTACCGAAAATTTTGGAATATCCGCTTTCATCATAACCACGCCCCACTAGCAGCAGTGGTACTTCTATATGGAGTTGGTTTACATTTTGAACTTTCATAAAGATATGTTTGCGATGAGAACCGTAGCGCGCACTATGGTAGTGGCGTCCAAATTTGTCTATGGGCATTACTCTGTCGTCTAACACCTTCTGATCGTAATTAAATAGGTGCTCTGCTTTTGTACTCGCCTTAGTGAATTATTTTTGCTTCTCGTAGAGCTTGGGTGATGCTTACGATTTCGTTGGAATGGCCGGTGTGCCCCGCTACCTGAGAGGCTAGTAATATGCGCAGACGATCCACTAATGAATTTGGATCTTTCCAAGGAACAAATTCCACTTTTTTATTGGTTACTGTTAATAACCCCCTTCCGGTACGCTGCACTCTCGATGCGGCTCTGGTAGGTTGTCTAACGCCGGAAGATGTACTCAGGGGGCGTATTACTTTTATATATTTCGAGCCGGCGTTACCGCTTATCCCTTGGGTTGGATCGTAGTTCTTACGATTTGCGGCGGACCGGTTCACTATGTCTTGGTAATTGTCAAGATCTTTGGTTGTATAAGTCAACGGTTTTTTTTTGAACATTAATTCGTAAAAGCCAGGAGTGCCTTTGTATACTATTCTATTGCCGTGATCTGTAATAACCATGTCCTGACCCTCAAAAGTAAGCTGTTTATTTCCAATTGCAAATTTAACAGTGTCTATATCCCATCGAACTCCATAGTGGAGATCGTACTTGCTCTCTGTATCTCGTATCATTCCCTCAATATATTTTCTAGCTAACCCTGAGAACTGTTCCAGGTATTCCCTTAGAACTTCCGGTTCCATCATTTGTCGCACGGTTTCCCTAGCCTCTGCTACCGAAGTTTCAATTGCCGCTTCTTCTTGAGCCTCCACCTGTTGCTCCTCATCCGGTAAACTCTCATACAATACTTCTCTGTCAAGAAATATAGGTGTGGATGTTACCAACGTCGAAGTCGACGGTCCGGGAATGGCAATGTCGGGGGTTGACGCTCGTACGGTGGTTTTACCATTTCTCGGACGGGGTAGGATAGATGGTGTGGACACTCGTCGTTTGATGGTTCTCTGCATGGGTTCTACTTCTTGCTGTATTGTTTGACCGCCTTCTTGCTTGATGGATGTTAGCAATTCCGTGAGTGGCTGGGAAAGTGGTTTAAATTGCTCCGCAAGAGCCGTCCGCGATTCGGCGATATCTGCTTTTAAAGTTTCATATTTCCGCCTGACAGCCTTTCTAGCTTTAATAAGATCGCTTACTAACCGTTTGTCCGTGTTGCTATTACTCTCGTTGTTCGCAGACTAATAATTTGTACAGCAGTGGTCCATGCCTATATAGTGAAATAACTGTCACACCCTTTTCTATAACGACCGGCGTTGATTTCGCTTTCTTTGTCGACAACTAAAAATCCATGATCTTTGATCCAACAGTAGGAACATAAGTTTTTAAACTTTTCGAGAGTCCGACTCGAGTACTGCAAGCAAGTGCATCGCGTCAGCTGTGCTCCGTGAATGCGCTAAGTTACCAGTTCTTGTTTCGCACCATCCTTCTACTTCGAGATAGTGGTAACTCATTTTACTTTATCTTATCTCAATCGCAAACGCTGCTTAATAATACCAAGAAAACCCCACGGCAGCCGCTCGAACCGGCTTGCTTTGCCTACTTTATTTCCATTAAGTTATTTAATTTTATCAACGTCGCATGGCGAACACTAAAGATAACAACTCAATTCTAAATGCCCCAACATTAATTTTCCAAGGCTCTAATGTTATCACTCCGATGGATACAACAAGCCAAAGCGCCAAACGGGATTTCTCTGCCATATCTACTCCTCCAGCAGATGAGCCCAATAAGCGTTATTTATTTGAACACGATAAACTTATCTCCAAGAACAAATTTCACGCGCTAAGTGTTGAAATCGCACCTATAGAAAATCCAACAGAGACAGCAGTAATTAAAAAAGCTAAAATACCTCCAATCTTCCTGCATGAAGCAACCAATTACCAGGAAGTTTCTAAAGATATCAAAAAGATTGCAACACAAGAATTCACAACCACCTGCGCGGGGAAAATGCTCAAAATTAATCTCAACAGCCCAGATGATTTTAGGAAATTAACAGCTTACTATGATCAATTTAAAATTAAATATCACACGTATCGAAATCCGGACGCGACTAAATTGTCAGTTATCATAAGAAACTTACCGATATCAATAGGAACAGAAGAAATTAAAAATGAATTATCTAAATCGTTTCAAGTTATTAGTGTAACTCGTTTCCATAATAAAGACAAATCTCCAATCCCAATATGTGCCGTATTGCTTGAACCGGATGTCAAATCTAAAGAAATATTCAAAGTAAACCGATTATTTCACTGCGTAGTAGTAGTTGAACAACGAAGAAAATCAATTGAGATCCCGCAGTGCCAACGTTGTCAGCGTTATGGGCACACTAGAAATTATTGTAAACTACCACCACGATGTGTTAAGTGCTTAGGGAACCACTTATATACAGAGTGTCCAAAAACTCCAACCGACAAACCCCAATGTGTGAACTGTAGCCAAACCCACCCAGCAAATTTCAAAGGATGTGAATATTATCTTGACCTCAAGGAAAAACGAAAACAATCACAGCAATTAAGAACCAGTCCCGTAAATAAACCGCAATTCAATTATATCCCTCAAAGTTTTCCTGACCTCCCAAGAACGCAAGCCAGACTGAAAGAACCCCAACACAACGCCAACTATCAGAGACAAAGTACAATTCCTCCAACCCTAAACACCTCGTCCAACTCCTTGGTACAACTCATTATAAACATCATCACACCATATATGGAACAAATAAAATCCTTTTTATCTCAACTCATTTCTTCAATCTTTTCTAATGGATTATTACAACCTTAGAAGTATTAATCATTTACAAATGGCCAACTGGAACGCCAATGGTATTTTAAACCAAAAAGGAATCCTAATAGATTTCTTACAAAGACATAAAGTAGACATAATGTGCGTAAGTGAAACCCACCTCATACCGGAAATTAAATTCGCACTTCCCGGCTATTGCATTTATCGTCAAGATAGAACAAGAGCGCAAATTGCTTCTGGCGGAACCGCTGTGCTAATCAAGAGAAATATAAATCACCATAAAATCCATCTTCCAGACTTACAACATCTTGAGGCTTCTGCAATTAAAATAACATTAACTGATAACAGCGAATTACTAATAGTTGCTGCCTACCAACCGCCTAATAAACGATTGATGCTACATGATATGCAAACATTACTTGATAGCGGCATACCAACTTTACTATTAGGGGATTTCAACAGCAAGCACGTTGCATGGGGCTGTCGAACAACAAACCCGAATGGCAATAGGTTATACTCGATTACGGCAGATCTTCCTATTCAAGTATTAGCTCCTGATGAACCAACTTATCACCCATATAGGTTTGACCATCAGCCCGATATTCTCGATATTTGCCTTCAATATCGAATCTCAAATCCTATATACCAGCAAGTACTGGGGGAATTGGACTCTGACCATCTACCAATAATTATTACGTTCAACAAGCAACCATCTTTAACACTAAACACGCCAAGACTAATTAATGGACCAGCCGATTGGGAAATATTTAAATGCCAGCTCAATAATAACCTAGTACCATTTCAAAATCTATACACCACTGATGGCATAGATGAGGCAATAAATCATCTTACAATATCGATCCAAAGAGCAGCCCGAATAGCTACTTATAAAACCCATCATAAAGTAGTAAATCATCAAATGTTACCAATTATGATTCAAAATTTAATACGGCAAAAACACCAGATCAGAAGACAGTGGCAACGAACACGGGAACCACAACACAAATTAGCCCTTACCCAATTAACGAGACAAGTAAAATGGGAAATTGAAAATTACAAAATCTCATCTTACAAGCGATTCATAGGTGAACTAGGAACGGCAGATCCAACCATGTGGAGAGTGGTCAAACGTATGACCAATCAGAGACAAACGATACCTACTCTAAAAGCAAACAACTCTCTATATTCTAGCGACCAAGAAAAATGCGAGGCCCTAAGCAACCACCTTGAACAAGTATTAACAGTTAAAACCAGCAACGAAAACATAGATTTCAATTACTCTATTGATGAAACTGTAACCCAACACCCCCCTTCAAATGCAGCAAATGTTCAAACAACAACTCCAGAAGAAATTGATTCTCTAATCCAGCTCCTACCAAACAAAAAAGCTCCCGGCCCAGATATGATAACAAACATAATTCTTAAAAACATCACACCAAAATGCCTATCATACCTCACCTCTCTCTTCAATGCATGTTTATCCATTGGATATTTTCCTAAGAAATGGAAACATACACATGTAATGCACTTCCACAAACCTGGAAAATGCAAAAACAACCCAACCTCGTATCGCCCAATAAGTCTCTTATGCACACTAGCAAAATTACTGGAAAAAATCATCTACAACCGTCTCAATAATTATATATCCCAGCAGTCGATACTACCACCATTCCAGTTTGGCTTCAGACCCAATTATTCCACAATACACCAGCTTGTCAGAATCAATGAAACTATCGCCAAGGGCTTTGAAAACAAACAATATACTACCGTTTTGTTCCTAGATATAGCTCAGGCTTTTGACCGAGTCTGGCACAATGGCCTCCTTTACAAAATGATCCAGCTGAAAATTCCCGAATACATTATCAACATAACTTCAACCTTTCTTACTGGAAGAACATTTGCAAGCAAAGTTAATGCATCCGTATCAGAAACCAAGAACATCAACGCAGGGGTTCCTCAAGGATCCGTACTTGGACCTCTACTGTTTAATATATTTATGCACGATATTCCTGTACCTCCAGCCTGTTCGCTGGCGATGTTCGCTGACGACACTGCCATAATTACTCAAGATCACGACTTAAACGGCGCAATACTAACACTTCAAAGAGCAACAGACCAACTGCAAACTTGGTTCAACCGCTGGAACATTACCTTAAATCCAACAAAAATTATTGCAAAAATTTTCACGCTTAGAAAATACAATAATCCAACTCCCATTGTTATAAATGGAAATCCAATCCCGTGGAACCCAAAAGACGGAGCCGTGAAATATCTGGGAGTCCACTTGGACCAAAAACTGACATGGGGAATTCACATTAACACTAAAATAAATGACTGTCACAACAAGATGAGACTCTTATACCCAATATTAAATAGAAACTCTCCCCTGAAACTTGAGTGTGCCATGCTAATATACAAATCTATTCTGCGATCGGCGCTTATGTATGCCTGTGTAGTATGGGGAACTGCGTCGAAAACACACATAAACAAATTACAGGTGTTACAAAACAAAGTTCTCAGAATGACAACAAATGCAGCATGGTTTATACGTAACGACCAGCTACACCATGAATTGAACATAGCTCATATCCAGGACTTTATAAAAACCACCACCAAAAGATTCTTGGATAACCTAAGGACTTGCCCAGCTACTGATCACTACATGCTTGGACAGAGAACTATAAACCCTCGCTTAAAACCAAGACTTCCACAGGACGTTCTTTTAAGTGACAGCGACTAATTTGTAGAATATCTGTTTAGTGTCTTTTAACTAAGTCTTTTATCAATATTTTATATGTTTAGCTATGTATGTAATCAAAACTTAATTTAGTCTTACTGTGTATGGCCCTAGTGTGCCGATCCGGTATAATAAATAAAATCAAAAAAAACTTTTCGAATGACATGTCTGTGTTTACATGATCATCGTAAATGTGTTTAAGATTGGTGTGGTCTTGCGGGAATACGATTATGATATTCGCATTATCTCGTACCAGTTGTTTCGGGATTGATGAGTAAGTCTGACAGAGGTAAAAACAATCTATATTTCGATGACGTCCGAAACTAAAATAATCTCTAATTATGCTTTGAGTGTCGCATGCAACATCATCAAACACAATAACAGAATTTTCTTTCGCCTCGTGTGGTTTGATAACCTCACACCCCTCGCTGAATTCGTAGAATCCGATTTCTTTTAGTCACTTCAGAAGTATCTTCAGAAATTTGTATTTAGGTTGGTCAAGGGTTTTGGAATACAAATACAAGTTGTGAAACCGCACCCCATTGCGGTGCACCAAAAGACTGATCATCGCATTGGTTTTCCCAGAGCCGGAAGGACCAATGATCAAACCCCTTTTACATCCTATACCCAGTAAAGTGCCGTGTCGTCTGAACCTCTGTGACATGGAATTTACTGTATGATTTACTACCGGCAGCGAACATTTTTGTTTCACAAGTTTGACGTTCTTCATCGTTTTCGGACGGGGGCGAACTAGCTTCTAACAGCGCTGTGCTAAGTATATATCTACCCCTTTGAGCGTCACATCGTCAGTCGCTCTTCGACGAGCGTTTCTTTAAGATGAGTTATACTAGACGTAAAACTCGTAGTCGTCGTCGAATCGTAAGACGGAAAGGTCGCGGTTTGTTGAACACCCTTATTGACAAGTTGCCTTTCGAATTACATATACCAGGTTACAAGTTTTGCGGACCTGGCACTCGTTTAAACAAACGACTTTCTCGAGGTGATCGAGGAAGAAACCCTCTGGACGAGGCTTGCAAGCAACACGACATCGCATACTCACAATCCAGCAATCTTTCGACACGTCACGCGGCGGATAAAGTTCTTGCACAGAAAGCTTGGGAACGCGTTAAAGCAAAAGACTCTACTCTTGGAGAAAGAGCGGCAGCTCTTGCTGTTACAGGGATTATGAAAGGGAAAACCAAACTCGGCATGGGAGTCTCCCGGAAACGGAAGCGTACAGAACCCATTGCTGCTATGGAAACACCCCGGAAACGAAGACGTACACTACCTATTGCCGCGCAAAAATTTGGTACGGGGGTATCTAGAAAACGGAAGCGTACACTACCCACTGCTGGTGTGACGGTCCCCCGAAAACGAAGGCGTACATTACCTATTGCCGCACAAAAATTTGGTACGGGAGTATCTAGAAAACGGAAGCGTACACAACCCACTGTTGGTGTGAGAGTCTCCCGGAAACGAAAGCGTGCACTACCTATTGCCGGTATTGCGCAAAAATTTGGTACGGGGGTATCTAGAAAACGGAAGCGTACAAGGTGTAGTAGGCGTAAACGTATTGGAGGCGCGGTCGTTTTTAAATCGCGAAGGAAACGCCGAATTCGTTCTAGAGTAGTACCTGTTCCCAAGAGAGGAGGTATATTGCCGCTTGTACCCATACTTGCTGCATTAGGAGCATTGGGGTCTCTCGGAGGCGGTGCTGCAGCAGTCGCTAAAGCGGTTGGCGACTCAAAGGCTTCTAAAAAGGATCTCCAGGAAAAAGAGCGACATAACAAAGCTATGGAATCCATTGCTCGAGGAAAAGGGCTATATCTACGACCGTATCAGTCAAAAAACTACCGTTGAAGCTACCACGCCGAGCGTTGACGAACATCGATATTGCACAGTACGTTAAACGCTTAGAAATTCCCCATTTTAGGGGGATATTTATGCGAGATGCCCTACCTGACAAAATTCGTCAACGAGAATGTGGTGTTACTAACTTAGACGATGATGTTGGACCTGGCACACATTGGACAGCCTACGTTAAAACTGATCGATTTGTTCTGTATTTCGATAACATAGGTCGCTTACAACCTCCTCCCGAATTAGTAAACTACTTTCGCAGCGATGGTAGCAACAACACAATTATGTACAACTCTAATAGATATCAAAAACTCGCATCATACACATGTGGACATTTGTGTCTCAAATTCTTATATAACTTTGCGAAACCGCTTTTGTCGTCAGTTTAAGTGCCGCGCTTCATCATGTCCAGTATATTCACTCTTACGGGAAATTCATCTGTTCTTACTGCAAATTTTGACCCTCCCATTTTCTTAGACGATGGTAGCGAATACGTCTTGGGATTGTTAAGTTTCGAAACCTACTATACTATTCCAAACGTTAGACCTCCCAACAATGAATTTCATCTTGTTGGAGAACCTCCTATTATTGTACCGGAGGGAGCATATGAAATTACCGACATTGCTGAATTTTTACATAACCAACTCGATTCTGATGTGGGTGTTAAACAGGTACTGCTACGTGGAAACAACAGCACCTTAAAAACTGAAATAAAGTCCACCGTTCCAATCGACTTTCAAAGCGACAATACTATCCGGGACATGTTAGGCTTTGAGAAAAAAGTTTATGCTGCAGATAGGTGGCACACAGCTGAACATGTTACGAAAATTTTGAACATCAACTCGATTCTTATTCATTGCAACATCTCCGTTGGTTCATATAAAAATGGTAAGCCCGGCCATATCATTCACCAATTCTTCCCCATAGTACCACCCGGGTACAAAATAGTGGAAACCCCTAACCCTGTCATCTATCTACCGATCAGCACGAAACAGATCACTAACTTAACTATTAAAATACTAGACCAATCGGATAATCCTGTCAGTTTTAGTAAGGAGACCGTTACGGTAACATTACATTTAAAGAAACTGTAATGGGTTTTCGATTCACCACTCCGTACCACCCCTGTATTACTTCCTATAAGAATCGTCGCCCACACCCTCGTAAGATCAGTACGGCTTCGTCCACCACGCAGCTAACTAAAGCAAACAGAGACTTCTTGCGGTCCTTAGGCTTTACAGTAGTGTAATGAGTATTTTAAATATTGGAGAGCGAGTCTTCGTCGACACTTCTATCATTAGCAATCAATTGCACACACATCAACCGTATACAAACCGTTTTGACTATAACGATGAAATTCGAATTCCAATTCCCGAAGATATGTCAACTCTTCCCGGCCTGAGCTATCTGTACCTAGAGGGAAAGTTGCGGAAGGAAAACGGTGAAGTTACAACGGCTAAATTCCTTAACAATGGTTTGGCTCACTTATTTAGCGAAATCCGATACGAAATCAATGGCGTCGTTGTCGACTCTGTCACCAAACCTGGTATTACGTCTACTCTTAAGGGATATGTGTCCTACAGTTCCGCTGACGTTAAAAAGCTTCAAAATGCAGGTTGGTTTGCCGGCGGCGATCCTCCCATTACCGATCAGGAAGGTAACTTTAGTGCCTGCATACCGTTGAGAATGCTGTTAGGATTCGCCGAAGATTATGGTAAAGTAATACTTAACATCCGACAAGAACTCGTATTAATTCGCAGCAATACCGATGCCGACGCCGTATTCAGTGCTACCGTAGGGGAGACGGCTAAAGTTACGATTGACAAACTATATTGGAAGGTTCCTCATATCACTCCAGGTCTTGCTCAAGAATTAGCCCTGACCAAATACATCGATAAAAATATTGACACTCAAGTCGCATTTCGCAGCTGGCAGCTTCATATCATACCCGGTGTTCATGCTGTGACTCAACATTCTCACGCTATCGCTACAAGCACAAAATTACAAACCCCCAGATATGTCATCGTAGGGTTTCAATCAGGTCGTTCGGGGCTAATCGCTAAAGACAATGCTAATTTCGATAAAATTGGTCTTACTAATTTCCGAGTTTATCTGAACACCGAACGATTCCCATACGACAATTTACATAACAATTATGCACTCAATCATTACGCAACATTATACGACATGTATTCCAAGTTTCAATCATCTTATAGCAAAATCGATGAGCCCTTCTTCTCCCGCCATGACTTTGCAGACAAGGCGCCCATTGTTGTAATCGATTGTTCCCATCAAAAAGACTACCTTCATGCAAACGCTGTCGTTTTTCGTGTTGAATTTGAAACTTCCGCTAACGTACCAGCCAACACAACTGCGTATTGTCTCGTTCTTCACGATCGGGTTTTTACTTACAACGCATTGTCAAAAGCAGTTAAACAACTGTAATTTCGCAAAACACTTCAGTTGCACCTCGACTTTTAGCGTAACTAGACCATGCTCCCTATACCTAATACGATGAAGATTATTATCGATATTCAAGGTTTTAAGACGTCCGATAAGCACTTTTCCCCAAAAGAATTGGCCTCCTACGACGGTACCTCAGTATCTCACCACATTTTTAAACCCCCTTTCGCCCTCCATTCCGTAACACCTCATTTACAACAACAAGCCCGCTGGGTAATGACTAATCACCATTGCATCGACTGGAATGAGGGATTTACTCCAGCATACATGTTTCCTGCAATCTTGCGACGTCTTCTGCAAGGTTCCACCGAAGTATATGTGAAAGGTCGAGAAAAGGCAACGTTTCTACGCCGCTTTACTACCATCCCAATCATCGAAGTGGAAGAAAGACCGGCCCTCACCCCATCACAACCCGCTTGTTTATATCATTCCAAACCGATTTGTTATTGCGCTTTATCTAACGTGTATCATATTTATAATCACTACATAATGGAATAAAACAACCTTTTTAATTTTTATTGTTTTTTTATTTGTTTACAATATATATAGTTTAACTACATGGATTAAACATCTACGTACTAGTAGAAAAGCGTTCTACATAAATTGTCTGCCTATGTTCGGCGCACAAGACGTCTCGCAGTACTTCATCCATAGTAAGTATCCTCCGATGGAACCGCAACCTATCCACACCTGCATATTCCCACCGTCCTTTTCGAGCTTCTCGATACGCATACGTCCACGTATGCAAATTATAAATCTTATTCTTCGAGTCGTCAAACTGCACGCTCTTCTTCATTTTCCTTCCTCTCTATAAAGGCTTTTACTTCACACATATGCCATTTTAGGCCAAGACTATCCATTAAATCTACAAGGAGGCCTTCATTTATGGCTCCGTCTAAAAATAGTTGACCGACAGCTGCACCATTTTTGTACTGTTTTTCTTTTTTATACAACTCTTCGTCACTGAACCCGGAACGTCCTAACCCATATATGACTTCGTGCGACGCTTCAAAAGCTAAATCCTTTAACGAACTCACTAATCGTTCAACCGCACTAGGTACGTCTCTTGCAACCGGTCGAGCAGCCTCTCTATAATTCATCCACATGACTACACTGCCAACTGACGACTCAGGGCTTCCACTTCGATGTCGCACTTTACCATAGAACTTGCGAACGTTAGCACTTCCACCATACACGCAGTCTTTTCAGAGTTCTCCTCCAGCTGATCCACTACAGACCATACATTTACTAAACAGTCTCCACAAAGGTTTGCTACACCCTTCACTATCTCTTTATAGAAACTCTCAAAGTGTAACGCTTTTAATTGTGCGAATCGCACTTCCACGAGTTTCTGCAATCGCCACAATTCTTCTACAGTTTCGCTCGCTAAACGCACCTCTGACAAGCCCACTTCCTCCAATTTGATTATTTTCCTTGTCTGGATCGCTTCAAATACAATCCTCTTCTTTCCTATTTCCAGAGCTGGCCACTCACCGTCGAGAGAATATAAGTAGTTGGAAATCACTCCTTGATTTGCAATCAGGGCTGTCCACTCCCATTCATTTAACTGCACCCAGTCATTTTTGGCACCCCGTATTATAATACTTGGGTTAAATTGCGAACTCCAATCAAACCCTACACTCACGTACTTAGAACTTGATTTATTTAATTTGTACGTCCTACTATTCAGAAGTTCTGGACAGAACAGTGGTTGCGGCTTTCTTGCTTTATTACTCTGAACTACCTCGATAGCTTTCAACAAGGCTTCCATTTCTGCACGACTATCGGATGCTACTACCCTTGCAGACTCTTCTACGCGCTTTTATTTTCACATTTCCAAGGTTATATGTGGTAGGAGGTGAGCGTAAACGCAACCTTGAAGTCATGTTTACTGCACTACCTTTTTGGACTCAACAATTATGGACCTTGAGTTGAAATTCCACATATAACATATTTGGCTTGACTGCCCAAAATTTTAGCATATCACCCTTTTTTAATGTCATCCCAATCATTTCGCGAAAGTTATATGACCCCAACTTGTTGATATAAATTTCGGTATTTTCGGGATAAAGTAAGACGTTTGTTATTTCAGCTTCCCGGAAGGGAATAGTATATTCGATGTCACCATGCGGTAGGATGTACCATCTATCATCATTGACGGCAATGGATACTAGTTGTAAATCTCGTTCATAATATAAAGGCTCGCTTAGCTCTTCAACCACAAACACCTGCGGGTGTGACGTGGAATTCGCATGCATATGTTTGCCAAATTTATCGATAGGCATTGCTCAAGCGTCGAACTGGATATGAATACTGAAAGCGTGGGCTTCTACTTATAAAATATCAATAATCATAGACGTCGCTAGGAGTGCAATAAAAACACAGACCCCTTTATATACATATATTTAATTAAACCAACAATAAGTAATATACACTACATCCCCATCTGCTAGCCGAGCGAGAAAGCGCTGGATGGGGACCTCTACATGCCGCCGCCACCACAGGAATGGGTCACCCTCGTATGTGGTGGGTAGCGTCCTCAGGAGGGTCGACTGCCATAGGCGCTCGCTTCCAAGACTCATGGAATAGTCTATTGTTACGGCAGCCTGGAGTTGACGAGCTGATGGAGGTCTCGGTTCGGAGGTGATGAAGTATTCAAACTCCTTGTAAAATGTGGGAGCATCTTCAAAGAGCGCATCAACAACAATATCAGGCATGATGACTGGTAGCCGTGGTGGAAAAACGTTACGCTTTATATGTGAATCTCAAGGTAAGACCCTTGACCTTCTACGTTCCCATCCTTGACTACGCTCCTATATTAAGTTGCCTGTTTTCTGTAACAGTCATCATAATCCTCCAGCACCTACCATAATCATCAAGCAGCTATGGCAACTAACTTTAAGAATGCAGAACAATTTTACCGTCATTTTCGCCGGTTTTTGGCTAGTTGCCCTCCAGCATCCTCTCAACGGTCTCTCCAGGCAGTGGTCGCAATGGAGTACGCCTTGAACCTACAAGGAGAGACCCTAGCGGAGACGACCACCTTACGGACGTGGCCTGCAGTCTTCGACGGATCGTCAGCTGTGTGGTGGCAGACCAACATCTTCAAGCCAGTGGACCGGTACCTAGGCCTACTGGAGGATGGGGAAGTTACATATATAACTTATACTTGGAAATAAATAAATATATTTAGAAATATTTCTGTGGTTTTATTTTAAAGTTTCGAGATTGTGACCTTGAATTGTAGAATATAAAACTTTCACAAACGTGTGCGTAGTTAGTTGCCATCATGAGCTCAGAACCTCGATATCCAGAATTTGGGAGCTACTCCAAACGGCTACGAACATTCGGCGATTGGAGTCGAGGTCAAACTCTAGAATCGCTAGCAGGTGCCGGTTTCTTTTGCATCAGCGACACGATTAATTGTGTACAGTGTTTCTACTGCGGAGTTCAAATTTCTGGTTGGGAGCGCAATGACAAACCCCTATCTGAACACCTCCGTTGGTCACCCAACTGCAAAATTGCCAAGGTCTACCAGCAATTACAAACCATCGAAGACTTGACTTATCAACTTTTCGATGCGTTGCATTTTTCCCCAGGAGTAGATGTGGCTGGCAACAATGGAACGGGTGCGGCCGACAAAACAAAAGGTTGCTGTTGTCATAAGTGATGCAAAGTGCGGCGCCAAACCATTCACTAGTTGCCATCGACTTGTTGAACATGCTACCAATACAATTTTTGGTTGCTCTCGCTGCAGTTCATGATGGGATTCTCTACGTCCTTCAACCGCCGCGGTGCAGTTCAGCTTCTTTCGCCTACAATGATGGAGTGCACAACGTGACGTGGCGTAAAATGGATACCAGTTCCTTGACAACTATTTCCGTTTTTAAAATACAAGTGAACAACTTTACTGAACATAACGTTTTAACGTTCAAGATAAAATACCATTTCCCTTCATATGCGGTAGATACGAATTGGCAAACGATTTTGCTAAAAAATAAACCTGATGTCTTGAAGAAGCTGCTCTCGCCCGCGGATAATTCCTGCTGTATATCTACTATTGTTTTAAGCACTATTTTATTCGCTCTAATGTGTATGTCTGTAACGTATTTCTTAATCTGTTGGTATTATAATCATTTAGTCTAGCCACTACTGTAATTACTCTTTGTATGTGCATCTTAAATATAACTTTTTTATTAAATTATGCGTATCTTTCACTCTACGAAGGTACTCTGGATGAGTAACCAAATATTCTATCCGACTCGATGGTCTAGAGGTAAAGATACCCTCGGCTGCAGATTGCGGATATACAGGGAGACCTAGGTTCGAATCCTAGTCGAGTCATAATTTAGACATGAAGTATCCTAGGCGTTTACTTCATGCCTAATTTTTTAAATAAATATGTTAAGCGCAGTCTGTTCTAAGCACTACTTAACTCTTTCTATGCCCTTGGCCGTAAACGCGATCTTGACCTTGAATTTTTTTAAAGTAGCCTCAACCTCGAACGCGGGTTTGACCTTGAACGTGGCCTCGCTTCGAACGTGACCTTGGGCTTGCACGTGGCCCCGCCTTGCATGTGACCTTGGGCTTGAACGTGGCCTTGCCTTGAACTCAAGGTCAAGTGGTGGGGGGAGGTTCCAGAACCATCCACTTCCCTCTACTTACGTACACACGAGACACTAAAATGTCGACACTTGTGTCTAGAGCGCTCTACTGCTTGTTCACACGTCAGTGTAAATTTGTGTGTAGAGTAATGTCTAGAGCTGGTCTAGAACAGTTCAGTAGATTGAAGTTGCTACACTTCTCTAGCATGTGTTCACACGCAACATGTGAGAATTATATAGACACCACTGTGCACTGTATAATAATGAAAATTACACTTTCACACTACATAAGTACATAAATATAATAATGGCGAGAATAAGGTGTCAGTTTGCAGCCGCAGTTATCATTATTAATTGTGTTGTAAAAAAGCGAAAGAACAGGAAAAAGCGAAGGTGTTTGGTGAAAGAGTGGATTGCAAAGAGAAACAAATTTGGTGCATTCGGGACATTGATATCGTATTTGTTCCCGAGTTTTGCTTCTGCTTCTTTCTTAAGTTTGGATACGGAATCCTGGTTACTACATTCAATGACAATTCCACCTTTACTAACATGTTTCAGTCCAGATATTCCGATATTTGTCGGATCGATTTTGCTTTTAATTTCTTCATTAGTCACAAAGCTCTTTTGTCCTGTACTCTTTGGTTTTATTACTAAAACTGGTTCGTTCTTTTTTATTCTTGCTTTTTCTGCATATGTCATCTTGCCCTGATCTTGATTTTCAATGAATTTTTTTATGTTACTTTCCATCTCTGCAGATTTCTCTTGATAATTACCGTTTAGCGTTGAAATAGCTGATTTTTGTTCCTTAACAGTTTCGAGGCAGCACATCATATCTTTCCTAAGAACGTCCATTGAATTTTTCACATCAACAACCATTTTCCTCATTGAAAATTGTTTCATAAAGCAGCATCTCTCGCAGCACCACATAATATGTTTTATTTCTGTTACATATTTGTACAGCTCGTCGTTCACAGCAACACATTTTGGATGAAAAGCCCGATCACACCACCCATTACACCATAAAATTTTATCAGTTCTTTTAAATTCAATATTACATCTACCGCAAACTGAAGCCATAGTGGCTTGCTGCAATAAAGCTTTAATCCACTATCGCCCGTGCACGTCGCTTACTTCCGCTCTCGATGAATGCTCGAACTAAACTCTCACACTTTAAATTGGGGCTCATTCTCAGGAAGCCTAATGGATAAATCACTTATACAATTTTGCTTCTTAGATATTATAAAGGTAAGTCGGTCTTTGTTTTAATAAACAATAATTATTCAATAAGTAACAATGGTAATAACAAGTTCTGTCGGGGGTTCCTCTTAATCCGATCTGAATTTCAATGTTTGCTAGTATTCAAAATGTAAAGAGTTGACTAAAATTATTACTTAAGTTATTGATATAAAAATTACTTAAGCGCTCACTTGATACCCAGCTGTATTTCAATCAATCAAGCAGTGCTATATTTACAACGCTATAGTTCATTTGATGCATGGTTCCTACTTGATATGTGACAAAGTTGACAGATCTAATCACAAAGCAACCACTAATAGAGCGATTTCTCAAACAGTAAGCTTGAATAAAAGTTTCAGCGCCCTACAACGGGTGGGCCAGAAACTATTCCAGCAAGGCGGCAAAATTTAAATACGCCATTACTACGATATTTGGATTAATCAAGGATATACTGTCAACACCATTACAAATTTTGCATATACATAATTTGCCTTCATCAGAATCTCGATTTTAAAGTTTTGAACCGCATAAATCGGAATATGCAAAATCTTTATAGGTTCTGAAGTTTACAATAATTATGGAAAATTCAAACAAAATATTTGCGAATAACAAATATATTTAAGTAATTCAAATATCAATATTGTTTAATAGGTATTGTCAATCTTACAATAGTCGTGCTCAATTGCAACAATTTGCTTTGGTTCAAAATGCTTTTCACGCATTTTAAATGGTGTCAGTTTGACGTATGAGTTTACTATTTACGCACTTTTCAAAAGGCGGACAGGTGACACCAGCGCCTCCTGACGGATGGGCCAATCTCTAACAATTATTTGATTTGACAGATACATTCAGAAAACGCTTCTATTAGTAGGTTTTTCTATGCCGTTGGGAAACTTGTGTCTCCTACACTAAATCGGCACAATTTGAAACAACACTTTTTCACATACCGACCCATAATTAATTATAGTTTGGTTCCCAACCTTGCCGAGTGGCGACACTAGCGCCCTCCGACGGGTGGGCCAGTCCCTAACAATTATTTGACAGGTGCATTTAAGAAACTCCTCTATTAGTGGTTGCTTTGTGGATCTAATGATTTTGCAATTCTAATCAACGGCTGTCAAAGATCAAATCGAGGAAACCATACAGCGAACCAACTACACCACAATAGTTACAAATAAACCGGAACATTTTTTGTCTAGGAGGAACTTGATACGGTTGCCCTGGAATGGAATACGCATAGAATAACGCGTTCCAGAAATAGCATTGCACCTTCTGGATGACCATTCATGATGTATAATAAACCTCAAGATTTCATGTCAACCGACTACTTACATCCTGTAAGCACAGAGATAACAGAACTTTGGTTGGAGACAATACCCAAGCCCAGAATCACTTCAGATTATGACGTGTACCAGTTGGCTGCGATAATTATGGAGGAGGAGGGATGGGTCCAGATCAAACAAGCAGAAGCAGCCATAGAATTATACAAGAATTTGAGACAGAAGTTTTTCGATATTCTTCCAGTACTTTAAAATGAAACTTATATAAGTATGCGTAAAAATGATTGCATTTAACATTAAATATCTACATAAATTTACGAATATAGGTAACTTAACGGTAACTGTGTAACAAAATAGAGTACTGTTGATATAAAAATGAACAAAATCAATTATTCTAAGAATAATAGATGAACGAAAAATAAAACAAGTATTAAGCGAATCCAAATGTTTTAGCATTACCCATAGCAAAATCCATATCCGTTTTGAATTCTTCGTAGCTGTTATGAACGACTGACAGTTTTAAATGAAGAGAGCATGTATTTTTACTTCCTTTTACTACTATAAAGGAAGTATTGGATTCACCCCAAAAATTCGAAATTGAGTTTTCAACAGATCTTCACGTTTTAGAGTCCCCTGATCCCAAAAAACATATTTTTTTTCATTGGTCTGTCTGTCTGTGTGTCTGTCTGTCTGTGTGTCTGTCTGTGAACAGAATATCTCAAAACCGAAAAGAGGTATGGCATTGAAACTTCATATATAAGTTTTGTGTACTATGTAGATGAGACAGCAAGCTTTTGAAGAAAATCGCATAACCGGAAGTAGGTGTTTACTCTTGTGATTTTTCAGTTTTTTTCGATTTTTTCAAAAACGGCTCTAACGATTTTTTTAAAACTTTACATTTTTCTTACATTTTTAATGTGTATTGATGTGAGATAGGTGATTTTCTAGTTGAATACTTCTAAAGTGGGTTTCTTTTGTTTTTTTTTCTATTTTTTTTATTAACTCCTATTTTAAATAAAACACCCGGTATATTATTACATTTTTGAATTCATCTTAAAATTCTAGAGAAAATTTGTCTCTTCAACTAACACTCGATTTTGTACCGTTTTTGTAGAATTTGTAATTTTTGAAAATTTTTAACAAATGGTTAAAAATTAAAAATGAAATTTTTGACTAATTATAAGATCACTGTAAAAGGAAGTTGTGTGAGTGTATCACACCAGATTTTTCATAGGAAATCGTGAATGCCCTTCATGAAAAAACACAATTTGTGGCCTTAAGGGAAATTCTAGAGGTGGAGGACAATCAGATCCTGTTGCGAAGACTAAAAGATCGGAAAGTGTGACAATATTTGTCGGGTCACCTAAAACCATACGTATTAAACAAAAAAAATGTTATATCACATACATTCCAAATCCAGTACGTAATCCCTGAAGCAAGAAATCACCCGATTTTCTGTACTACGGGTATTAGTCCCAGGTTCGGTATACTATAGACGATGAGGAATAGTTCTTCAAGTATTTTTGAAGATAGTGTGATTTCAGAACAAAATATATCGTTGAATAAACTGGGATATTGCTTAAGTTCTTCATATAGACCGCATGTTGTTAATCCTTCAATTAATTGCCGCAATGGTTCTCTAATTCTATCAACAGCAAAAATCGTAGCGCTCCTAAAAATAATATATGCTCTAAAGTTATTTCAACAGATTCGGTACCGGAACTAACCGGTATTAGATATACATACTTTGTACCTTAGACAATTTTTTCTTGCTCTTCTGCTTTGACAATAATTGGAAATCCGGCAAGCGAAAAAATATCGCTGCCTCCTATTGTTGTTTGTAGTTCATCAAGGTCCTTGGCATTTTGAAATTGCGTAATTTTTTCCCTTGTATCTCGATCAATATCATCAAATGTGTATCTCGATCAATATCATCAAATGTTAGAACTGCAGTCTCGCCGCATAATAGAGTGAATAGTGTTTCAGAGAAAAAATTAGATCCTGGCCCTCCATGGAGCAGCGATAATGCGATTAATCGACCTGCTTCGAAATACATGTTTTTGTGCAAAGCATTTCCACAAAGCTTCAAATTTTTCTTGTGGCCACCACAGAACATCCCGCTGTCTTTCAACCAGTTGAGAGATAATCTGAACATTTCTTTGCAAGGACCACCTTCATCAACTGCACCTTGGCTTGTACCCTTAGCATCACTGAACTTGACTGAAATTTTACTAAATGGATCAAATCCGGCTCTTCTCATTGCTCGAACGCAACATCCAAATATGTCTTCTCTATATACGTTGAACTGTGATATTTTCTGCGTGTTGATGTTTTGTTGTAAGTGTTTCGAAAGCGAAGAAATCGTTTGAGGCTCACAGATGTCTGTATTGGTGGCGTTTGGTAATGGCTGACTCTCACAACAGTCAAGAATTGAATTTACTAATAAAATTAGGCCATCTTTGGGAACTTGTTGTTCGGATGTTTCTGTCTGCATTACAACTTTAGACGATTGATAGAAGTAAGGATAATTGTTCCAGTAATCAGTGTGTACGCTTAGGTTCGTGCTGTTCTCTTCTTCACAGCTGATTCTAGCTAGGTGGCACTGAAAAAATGAGAAGATAATAATAATAAAATAATAATTTGAAAAAATACGTTACGTCTTGGTTGGAAAGAACTGCGTAGTCATCAATTGTTTCCAAGCCCAGAAGTGGTGTAGGGTCTTCATTGGTTGTCCGATTGGAAATGAATTCAGTGTCTGCCTCATTCGGAAGCGATCTAGATTCTTCATTACTCGCATCTGATGTACTGTCATCATCTGACAAAATTCCATTTCCGGGAATTGATAACGCAGCCCTACGCATCCTAGTGCGTTTAGATGGAGGAGATGCCTTTTTGATACATTTAAAAGCCAAATAAAACCTCAACTTTGTCAAAGCGGTGCGAGAAAAATAATCCTGGATAGTTAGCTGATTATCTAATTGTTGTAGCGAAAAATCTACCATTCTTGTTTCAAAATTTTCTAGATATCCTTTTGTTGATTTGCCAACAGGGAAGCCGCGTTGATGTACAGTTTGTACCGTTGCAGACTTTTCAATTTCAATTTGCCGGGTGCCACCTCCTTGCAGCTTACACATCTGGGTGTAGGTTTCTCCATCCATTGAACAAACCCAACCCACTTCAATCAGTCTCGTTGTTTTTACTTTTTTATTGCATCTTTCTTTGTGTACGGTGTTATTGCCTGGCGTCGACATTTTCAATTTTAGTCGGTCAATTAGGCTCTGCTTTTTGGGTGCCAACTCTTTTTTGAAGTATGCTTTAATGGCAATCCTGTCGCCTAATTTTGGTAACAACGTTTTCAAGGTATCATCGGGCATAACCATGATGGCTGTCGGATCAATCTACGGACAAATAATTTATTAGGCCTACTTATTAATTAAATTAATGCAATTTAGAGAAACAGGAACGTCGCACATAGTATTAATTTGTCGGTTATCTTAGATTGATTAGATATTACAATAATAACTAACAATATAAACGTCTGGCAAACCCAAGTCTATTGTGACAGTTCCAGATAGATAAACAAAGCCATCGAACTATCAAATAAAATGCTTTAGTCAAAATGTAGACGAAAAACCTGCTCGATCGGTCACAACAATGTACAAACGGTCCTTGACGTGACCACGTGACATTGTCGTTCTTTATTTAACTTTACATTTTCTCTATGGCATTTAATTCTATTACATTTAGTTCTATTACATTATTTACATTAAAATCATATTGCTAGATTTAGTTTTGCCAGACGTATATTCATCTATTCACAACGTTTTTAGAATAGGATATAGAAATCTGTTATATCAGTTGACAGTCCTGATCTATGCGACTTTAAAAAAGTAAAATACAAGTACATACAATACCATAAATCTGGCAACGCTGTAAGTGGTATTTTTAGATTGGTCTTTCTATCCTATCCTATCACAAAGATAGATTTTTCGAAATATGCATTTTAATCTATCGATATTTTTCAATAATATGCTGATTTGACATATCTTCCAAACTAAAGGGAATTAAAATTAGATATTGAAGCGCGTGGGTAGTATCTTTAAACCGACAAATCGAAGGGGCTAAGAAACATGATAGTTAAGACATATAAAGGCGGTGCTTACCTATTTACTTGTTACCTAGACGAGGGAATAATCTTCGGTAAATAGCTACAAGTTAGCCACTTAATAATACGAGCATTTAGTGCACGTCATATTGGATACAAACTATGAAAAAGTAGGGTTAGATTACTTACATTTTATATTTTTGTTATCCAATTAGTTACTTTATGAATTGCCTCGGTAACAGATCAGCTATGAAGAAGAAGACACGTACGTTTTGTACTCTTAACTCACTTTAATTTTGCTGAAATTGCATTAACATGTATGACTAAATGAACGTACCTACCGTTGTTTCTCTTTCACGTATATGTATATGTCAAATAGTATAACTGTAACCGATAGAACTTACATTTTCGTCTAGGAATTGTTTAATAGTCAAATCGGGAACTCCCCTGCCCCGCAGAAAGTCCATAAATTCATCCATGCCGAGAAACATGCACAATACAATGAACTAGTGGTGTGCTGGTCTGCAACTGTATTGGCGTCTGGCGTAGAACGGAGTTCGGCTGTAACAGTGTTTCCAGATCGAAGAAGGATTATTATCGTACAACAGTAGTAAAAATTATCGTACATTATCGTACATTTTATCGTATTATAATATTTTGGATCGTACATAGGAAAAATAATGAAAATTAAAATATAATATTGAATGAACACAAATTATAAACACGTAAGTGTAGAACAACAGAACTAAATAATACAATATCTATTCAATGACCTCTGTTACATCTTCAAATCGGATTTCATCTTCTTCTTCTTCGCCCTCCTCTTCCTCTTTCCCCATTGCTTCCGTTTCTCGACTTTTACTGGTATATAATTTGGCAGACGTCATAGATTGTATCATTTTCTGAGTTGGTTGAAAATTAACGCAACCATTTTCTAGATTTACATGCGATGAAAGTAAAATTCCATTTAATGTACTGGTTATTAGTCTATTCCGTGCCTTTGTTTTTATTAAATTAACTTTTGAAAATATCCGTTCGCAACTGGCACTTGAATGAGGTAGTGATAACACATTCAAGGCAAATTTGCTCAGATCTGGAAAACGTAGTTCCCTGTCAAAACCGGTAATTTTCCCTAATTCGTAATAAAATTTATCGCTTTCTTCAGTTTCCGGTAAACCAATAACATTTTTTAAATTTCGCCATTGATCGTCTATCCGTTGTAAATCGTGTGTATTTCTAGGATCACAAATAAGAGGAACGCTGGCCATTAAAGGTAGTAAGGAATCACATTTCGTAATATTAGCTTTGCTTAAAAGATGCAGTTTACACTGGATCGTTAAAATCGTATCTTTTTTTAATTTCAAAGCTCGAAATAATTAAAAAATGTCTACATCTTTCATAAAAATCTGTCAGAACTGCAGCATTTTCTAGGGAATCTATGTTTTGGAAAACGCCAATTCCAAGATAGTGTAACGCCCCGTTTTACGGGTTCCGGGCAATTCGCCGAAAACAGTTCACCGAAAACAATTTACCGAAAACAGTTCACCGAAAAACAATTTACCGAAAGAACAATTCACCGAAAGAACAGTTCACCTAAAATCCCTTATATTATATAAATATACCTAAAATTTTAGATATGTTATATATTATTTTGGTACTTTTGTAAAGAATATCCTTCTAACATATATTGGTGTAAACTTCCCTTCACACTTTATCAAGGCTTAGGCGTGTTTAAAAGTTTTTTTTTGTTTTTATAGTTTTTTTTTGTTTTTTGTTTTTATAGTTTTTTTTTGTTTTTTTGTTTTTATAGTTTTTTTTTGTTTTTTTGTTTTTATATTTTTTTTTTGGTTTTTGTTTTTATGAAGTTTGTTCAATCAATATCAATATCCCAAATTGTGGGCTATACCGCGTAAGAATTCATTCAAATTTACAATATTGTACTCTTCAACAATTCTTAATATCCTTTCGGCACAGTCCCTGTACTTCTTGCGGGCAGGCGGGGGTTCGATTCCTGCAACATATTGCTCAACTTGGAGTTCGTGTAAACTTTGCTCCCTCTGGATGGCTTCAACAAACTTCCAAATATTGGGGTGCTCAGAGGAAATTTGCTGCTCAAAGCCTCGATGCCAGCCTTCTATAGCATTGTTCATTTTGGGCAAGCCTAGACGTACTCCTTCTACACAGTTCCACATGTCGTGCGAAAAAAGTGGTGGACGGCGGCGAACTCTTTGTGGACGCCCAACCCAGGTGTCTTCGAAATAGTCCATTACCGGTTGTGCTTCTGGGGGTAAAATGTTTTCGTCACAAAGCATTTCAAATGCACGAACCACGTCTGCTGTAGGAACAAATGCTATTGCGGCTAATAACCGCATTTTCAGAGCAAAATCTGCATCTGTTTCATACCTCTGTTTAAGGCCTTCGGATTGAATCTTACGGTTTATGCATTGGGAAAAATGGAAAAAGCACCCCCGATGTCTGGACTGAGGGAATTCTTCAGTAATAGCGCTTATCATTCCAGTTTCAAAATCAGTCATAATTGATGCTGGTGTAACTCCTGGGAGAAGCTCTTTTATTTTCTGGAGTAATCGAACGTAGGTAACTCTGGTTTTGTCCGGTAGCAAAGCGTAGATTAGAGGAATAGCTACATTACTTTTTAACCCATGTAGTGTATAAAGCTGACAGAACAGGTGCGGTACAGTTTTGAACGTACCATCTGCGTACCAGTGGTCAGCCTGAGCTAGAAGTTGGAGATTTCTCCTCGTACAAAACATCAATATCCGGTCTTAATCAAGTCCTGAATCGAACATCAAAAAGTCTTCCCCGTTTTTTGTTATTTTATATTCTTGGGGAAAAACAATGTCGCTGCGCCGAATAGGCAATGCTGGGGCAACCTCATCCCTGGTTCGTATTTTGCGTATTGTTCTTTTCATGCTGCTTACCTTCCCAAGCCTACTTGCTGCTGCCTGGCTGACTCCATTTGATACAACATTTGATATTATGTAATGTGGTGCATCTCGAGTTCTTCTGGCGTCATCGCGTATGGTGGTCATCACTTGCATTTTTCTACATGCGCAGCATCAGCGAGATGATTATGTGTTCCACTTCTTTTAATAACACTGTCATCCAGTGTTATCATGCGTGCAGCACACTTAACTTTGTGGTAACTTTCACACTTCCAATATATCTTTGAATCAACTTTTCTATCCGTATAGAAGAAGTGACCTTCGTCAAACAACAAACGTTTGCCTTTTTCACTGGTTATGTATTCGAGAGCCATTTCGAACTTCACTCTAGCAAAATTTTCTATAAACTAAACTCAATTAGGGAAATACTTATTTATTTATTTATTAGTAATACAACTTAATGACAATAATCTACTTTCTAATGAAAAGTAAATGTGAAGCAATTAGGGAAATATGTTTGGAATCCTCTTTTAGTGATTTAAACTTTCAGTAATACAACTTAATCTACTTTTATAATATAAAGTAATACGAGTTAATGATAATTACTAATGGCCCTCATTAACTTGAACGATTAGTTTTTAACGACCTTATAAGGTTTCTAAATATTTGTGTGTCGAAAACATATCAAGAATTGTTGGAGACTACAATAACGACAACATACCTTAGAAAAATGGATTTTAGGTGAATTGTTCTTTCGGTGAATTGTTCCTTCGGTAAATTGTTTTTCGGTGAACTGTTTTCGGTAAAATGTTTTCGGTAAACTGTTTTCGGTGAATTGCCCTAGATCCAATTGACGAGCGCGTTTTATAATTTTATTAACTACTTTTGGACCACGATATATGCCAAATGAGGCAGGTATAAACTACCATTATCTCGTTGGAGCGTGTGGTTGGCGATAACAGCCGCTTGTTTTCCTGGCTCGAACGCGTCGATCCTAGCGAGGGGTTTCCTGTTTCGATTTTGCTAGCAGACGAAGAAGTCAGCTTTTGTTTTAATTGACAGCGCCGCAAGGGATGATGCTAGTCAAAGCAGTCTGCACAGATTTAACTAATGAAAGATCACATCCGCGAACCGCCGTTCTCCAGCTTTAGGTGAGATTTCTTCTGGCTTATTTTTTTTCCTTTACTAACTTCCGTGTATTGGCGTTTAGGCGGAAAAAGAAGGGCAAGCAAAGTGCCAACAAAAGAATAGACAAGGGGCTAAGCACTCGCAGAGCGTAAATCGCGACACCTGCGGCGCAATTTTTTTAACAAATTGGGGTCCCGATAATGCCTTCGAATTAACTGGCGTCGAGGTCCGACTTATGAGACGTGCAGAGGTCAATCAGTATCTACAAGGATTCTCCCATCATGATATTGCGGCGCACTACACCCCCAAGATGCGACCTGCTTGTGTATTATGTAAGTACAACCTAATTCAGCGTTTTTATCATACTGGCCGATTGCCGCATAAAGAAAATAACAGCTAAATTAAGGCCTTAGGTGTTTACAACTGTTACGTACGCGATCATATTTTTTAAAATTGCAATTGACGCTTATTGCGTGAATCCTAATTAATCTCAATTGCTGAATTTGTATGTACTTCTTATTTGTGCAGACGCAAATGCCAGAGTAGCGTTCCGCACAATTGTGATTTTATTGTAATTAATTCCTTTGCACTTATCATAAATTGGTTACTTGCCTTATAAAATTATTTAAGTCAATAATCTAGTATAGTTGTTTGACAATTATCAGCCATTAGGCTACAGTGGTATTGCACTTGTTGCTAGTAATTATTTAATTGAGTAAATGTCCCCATGCTAACAATTTGTTTTATTAATATATTTTTCTACCACGTTCCCGTCTGCACGATTGAAATGTCAACAGCATAAGCGCCAAAGGTAGGTGGTGGGTTTACTAGCTGAATTCGTATCGGTTGTGAAGACAACCAGGCGCCCTAATTTTTTTTGAATGTTGGAAGTAGTTTTTGTGGAAGCCGAAAGGATCTGAACCTATTCCTTGCTCACGCCACAAATCTATCGAAGATATCTGAGCTAGTCCCGGCCGTGTGCGCCCTTATTCAAAGGGGTGGGACAATACATGGTGCTGTACGGCAAAAACTTCGCATTATTTGCCGGATCAATGTTGTAAATTTGTCTGCCTCACATAATTTGGCTCCATATAAGCCATCAGTAATTCTTTGTAAGTCTCGATCATTTTTTCGTGCAAATTTATAATAACTACTTTCTCGCTTTGAAAATATTTGTTTAAATCTACAAACTTGGGTAACACCCAATCAAGAATCATAAAATACAGTTTTATTTGCGTATTGTAGAGTGCCCTGTAAATTTCTTCGCTTGCAAGAAGGCGATGCTCAGCGTAGTTTGCCGTAAAAAATAATCTTAAAGGATCCCATTGTTCTAAAATTCGTCTTACAATGGCTAATAGCGACAACCATTTCGTTTGTGCTGGTCGCAAAATTTGATGGGGATCTACATGACAAAACTCCTGAAATTCTTTTAACATGGCCTGTCGTTTAGAGCTGTTTTTAACCCTGCAGTGGTGGCGCCCTTGAGCATAACACGAGTGGTGGCGCCAAGTCATTATTAAAAAATATGTAATTCAAAAACTGTTATTAAGTTTGATATTTTGCAAGTGTTTAATATTTACTTAGTACATTTCCTATAAATATTCGTCTATAGAAAGTTTTTGAATTATATTATGGGCGAAAATACAGACAATTACAATATTGCTGAAAATGCAAGAAAATAAAACAGAGGTATACAAAAATCTAAATTTTATTGCTTTAAACTTGCGAAAACATAAAACTAAATATTTTTTGTAAAAATACACATTATATAGAACATTATTGCAGATTTGTAGACAATTCAAGACATTTAGGGCACTGAAATTCTGCGTGAGATAAACAAAGAAATTTTTTGCAGTTTTTACAAAAATATCGTGTCTTACGGTCTTTTACGCACAAATGACATCGTTTTTTAATTGTTGGTGCTTCTGGGTCAGCTATGGGAACATCCGCCGAAGTTCCAGCCACTTCTTGGCGCCTTTGGCGGACTGCTGGTGGAAGATTTTGCTCCATGGAACGGCGCTTCAGGTGCTGGATTCCTAGTTCAGCTGCCAATTGTTTTATATATACTCTTCGAACGATATTATTATTTTGGTTATTCGCCAGGAATATAATTTGAGAATTTATACCCGCCACATTCATAAGTACATAAAAAAGTACCATGGGCCACCTTCGGGTGTTCCGAACCACATTGTAGGTACCGCAAAGTTCAACGACGGTGTCCACGCCTCCTTTGGTGGAATTGTAGAAAATGATGATTTCGGGCTTCTTTTGATCTCCCGTTGATTCATCTATTTGATCATCGTTGTACATACTTGATGCCAGTATAACATTTTTACCCTTTTTGGGAACGTAGGATACTATAGTGGTGTGTTCCTGGAATCCAAAGACATTGGAACTTACAGGGCGTGGTTTTGTATTTACGAACTCTAAAGGAAGTTGCCTTTTGTTTTTTCTTACCGTGCCTGCGTATGTTATATTATGATTTTGACGAAGATTCGTAATGAGGACAAAACTCGTGAACCAATTATCACATGTGATGTTTCGGCCTGTACCAGAAATGGGTCTGATTAATCGTAAACAATACTAGCTGGATCATTATTCACACGATAGGGCCCCTGAGGCTGTAAACCTACATATGGTTCTAAATTTAAAGTGTACCTTGTCTTGGCATCAACAAGTGCAAAAACTTTCAAGCCATACTTGTTTGCCTTGGAGGGGATATATGGTTTGAATCCGCATCTACCCCGAAACGCCTCGAGTTTCTTATCGACAGTTCCGTATTCACTGATTGTATATGCATTTTTACAATTATTTACAAATATCTTAAACAGGTCTCTTATGGGCGCTAATTTATCAGACACTTTTCTCTCATCTCTGGTATCTAAATCATCATGCCTAGTAAAAAGAGGAAACGTTGCTGAGACATTGTTAACAGAACATCTCAATTCCGCTTCCGTTTCTTTCACACAATTCGCCTGTGTTCAGTCGATTACTTTTCAAACACCCCGCTAAATAAAGTAAGCCCAGAAGAGCCTTTATTTCAATTAAATCTGTGTCTCTTGCGGAACGTTCTCTGGTGTACTTAGCCCTCATTTTATTTATATATTTGTTTGTATTTACGACGATTATATTCAAAATATCCTCTGAGAAAAAAAAGTTCCAACAGTCGATTATCGAATTCGCATTTTTTCCATATGCCTTCACACCTGGTAACCGAAGAATTATATTTGATTGCCGAGTTCTTACATTTTGCCGTGGGCGATGCTTTTTCCAGACCGATCCATCTTTTCCAGTGAAACTGGGAACCCGTGGAATTTTTACCGCTGGTATCTCTTCATCGTTGGTATCGCCTTCTCCATCTTGTTCTGTGTCAGTATCAGTCAAACGGTCCTCGAGATGGTCCTCTTCGCCCTCGGATTCTTCGTCATCAAATGATGCTTCATTATCTGTTTCTACTTCGTCTAGCAAACGAAGTAACCGAGCTTGTTCACTTTCGTAATTCATTTTTCTAAGATTAATATTTATTAGTGATTTAGTTTGCCACTAAAAACCGTTATACTACTTACCATAAGCAAACAAACACAAATAAACCAACTGCAAAACTGAAATATTGTTGTGACACTAGTGGTTGCGCCTAGTCTAGTAGACCCAAAACGTTCCATACGTTTCTGTAAAATGCGTTAGCAATGCGTTCACCGCGATAAACAGTAGTGTACTAAATGTTAGGAAGGTACTGGAATGCTCGAGTTCATAGTTTCAACCCCACCCTTTTTATGGCGAATATTATAACGCTCGGGTCTGAGAGACTAGGCGCCACCACTGCAGGGTTAAAGAAACCATAAATATTTCTGGCCAAATCTTCACATAATCTGGGTAAACATTTGCAAGCTTGGCTTGCGCACAAATGTAGGGAATGGCATATGTATTTCTGTACCATAATACCTGGTATAGTAGCTTTTAATTTGCTCGATACAGAATTATGCTGACCAAACATAACATTACAACCATCCGATGCGAAACCAATTATATTTTGTAAAGGGAATTTCCTTTGAAAGTAATGCATTTTGTAGCTCATTAAATAGTCTTTCGGCAGTGGCTCCTTCATGTGCTTGATCTGGTTCATCACCCGAAAATATTTGTATAAGTTTCCAGAACAACGTGACTACTTTCCCTACTTCAGAATAAAAGAATCGTACGCATACACACAATGTTTTTAAAGATGCAATGTCCGTAGATTCGTCTATAATAATGCTAAACTTATTACTTTTTAAAAGTGCAGTTATATCGTCCTCGGAACAGCTACCAAGAACGTTTTTTGCAATCTGTGTTGCTTTTTGTCCTGCCGAGTGTTACCTCTTTTGCAATTCTCGAATCCGGGAAACATTCTTTTAATAACCGCGTTAAATGCTCTGCAGAATTAAATGATATATTGTGTTCAGTTAAAAAGGCGGTTAATTTAATTTCTGGAGATTTTTTTTGTATATCAACTGGATTTTCCGCATTTTTGAAAACGTCCATAATGGTTGTTTTTGGTATTATTCTCATTTTAAGAAGGTGTTTAGAAGATTGTCCGTGATTTTTTAACACTGTTAACTCAGCAGTCATGTCTACATTACAAGCACGACAATCTGCTCTTTTGGAATCTGTAAAGTTTAAACGTGCCAACTAAGTCCCTACATCGATTAAAAGCAAGAAATATTAGTTACCTTTTCCTTCTGCTAA
Source organism: Agriotes lineatus (assembly GCA_940337035.1). Classification (NCBI taxonomy): domain Eukaryota; kingdom Metazoa; phylum Arthropoda; class Insecta; order Coleoptera; family Elateridae; genus Agriotes; species Agriotes lineatus. Next base: position 88,167 of record CALNHX010001049.1, read on the forward strand.
CCAGCCCTTAAATTGGCTTTGAATTTCCCATTCCCGGCGATACTTTTGCACTCTGTGTTTTAAAACTGCCGAACTTTCACCTCTTTTACGTTTTTTATATTTAGGTGTGGAACACCGCTTTTTGTCCACATTTCCATCACTACCGTCCAAATCTGACATTTTAAATTATAACACTCGTAATTCTCAAACAAATCCGATTTTACTTGTTGAATGGTTGAAGAATCGATTGTAACTCAACGATACGTTACGTGCTAATTAAACCGCGATAGAGATTAAAGAATGCCTTCGGGATGCATTTTTTGCGAAAGACACAAGTCAAAAGTGGGCATGTGGGAAGTCGATGGGGAACCCCCTACAAGTACGGTGCTGTAATGTGATTAGCTTTTCATCATAAATAGTAACAGCTTCGAATTAAATGTCAAAACCTTGTGATTAATCATTAATACCGGTTGAGCAAAATATCTGCACGTAACTGTCATATCGAAGATGGTTAGTATTAGTACGTATCTGCCAAATTTATGAAAATTTTCAATAATAGTCAAATTATCGTACATTTTGCCATTATCGTACATGTGCTATCCTACATCGTACAAATGGTAAAATCATCGTACAAAAACGATAATTATTGTACGTCTGGCAACACTGGGCTGTAACTACTGGATAAAGAACCAGTGTTGCCACGAAGGTACAAATCGGTAGAAAAAGGGTAAATTTACAGAAAAAGTGTAAATTCCCAGCAAAAGTGCAAATTTACAGAATAAGTGTAAATTTACCTGAAAATATTTCCCAATGTTGACATGGCAGCTCTACGCTTTCGTAACTAGTACTATAATACTGCCTTTTAAAGCAAATTTGCCTTTTGAAGCTGCTGACCGTACGACATTTGCCGGACAACTGATACAAATTTTATTTTATGCAGTGCTGGCTGCATTTGCCGTACGGTATTAATTTTGCTGCGCCGTATTGAGTGGAATTCACTAGGGGAGCGTGACGTGGCAGCCTTTTAAACTGAAAAGGGTGGGAGATATCACTTTCCAAACAGATTTAAAAGGCTCATGTGATGTTAATTGGAGGAACTAAAGAAGGCTAAATATTATTTGATTGTAACTTTTAAAATCGAGGTAAGCCTATACACATACTTTGTATTTAACTGGAATAGAAAACAAAATTAGTGTGGCGAGATTTTAGTTTGGTAGAACCGGGACATGGCCGGGGCCGGGATATGGTTAAAAATTAGCACGACACAAATAATAAAAATAATGTTTTTTTATTAAAATATTACAGTAAAGGTAGGTACAGTCGTGTGCAAATAAATCTGGGACAGTCTTTTTTTCACATGCAGATTCAGTTAAGAATTTGAAGAATATTTCCATGGATTTCCTTTTATCAGAGAGAGTTACGGGTTTCAGTACCTGTTAAAGTTTAATGTAACTCTTTCTGATAGCAGGAAATCCATGGAGATATTCTTCAATTCTTAACTGAATCTGCATGTGAAAAAAACACTGTCCCAGATTTATTTGCACACGACTGTACATTTTAACAACAAAAATTTAAATATTTATTTTTTGGATAATAAAATGAAATTATGACATAAAACTAGGAGAAAAAAATATTTAATTCTTAGATAACATTAAAATAAAATAATAAACAGAAAAAACACATTTCTAACAAAAAAAACTTAAAATAATTGTTTCTTGGGCAATTATAACATAAAATAATAAAACAAGATTGACATGCACTAAAAAAAAATAAGGTAGTTACTCTGACTGTGGAAACTGGTTTTTTAACTTTCATTTACTTTTTTTAAATTTATATTTTTCATTTGAAGATACCTTGCGTAAAAGAGTATCTTTGTCTTTAATAAAAGAAAAAAATTCTGAACATGAAAAACTTAAGTTTTTCAGACAAAACACTATATTATCTACGGTACCTAGTGACAAATGGATTCTCTCATCCGTCCATTGGATATTTACCAACGAAAAAAATCGTTCAACATTTGAATTATTCGATGGAATACTAAAAATATATTCGCACATTTTATGTTTCAGACAGTGTTTCAACAAAATCAATTTCTTTAAATATACTAATCCACTTTTGCGAAGCAGGCTTTTTTTGAAACTACTCATTTGTTAAAAACTTTGTTTGGAAAATATTTTAAAGTTTTGAATATTTCAACAAAAATTTTATCCTCATTTAAATGGACGTTCTTTGAGTTTAAAAAAGAAATAGAGTTTTGAATTTCTTTAAACTCGGGAACTCTTTTTAATAGCATCCAATTAAAAGAGTCTAAATTATGAAGTGGACCTTTCTACTTTTGCAAATAATCCATTGCAGTTTTATAAAATCGTTTTACTTCAAATTCAAAACGTTTGCGTCTTTCGCTGGGAATGTTTTCATTATTTATAATTTGTTTAACTTTCAAGGGTATATACTGGGAGTCTAACTTTTCGTGCAATATTTGATCAGTGTCTTCGATGTATTGAGCCACTTCCATAACGCAATTATCTGTTTTTTCAATCTTCAAAATTTGTTCCTGAAAGACAGCTAACTGGCTATGCACTAAAAACAAATATGCTTCTGACAAAGGATCTTCAAAACATTTTAAAATTATTGTTGGTGAATTTTCTTCAGACCTTGCGCAATTACAAACCTCGTCTTCGGCTCGGTTTATAAACTTTGCGCTCGGTATGCAAGACTGCACTTTTTTACCTTGGTTTGAAATACCGCAAAACTTTGCACCGAAAATTAGAGTTTTTTACCAAAAAATTCCATATTCTTATATTATAGCCAGTTAAAAATATGGCATATGTTTAACACAAAAGTAGAACCTTTAAAGACTTGTTAACAGAAGTTTTACTGTTCTATGTTAATTTTGTAATTTTTTAGAATTTTGTAAAAAGTGGTGCAAAGTTTCCTATAGGGGAAGGATACTTTGCACCACATTCAGAATACCACCTTTAACAATGATTGTAAGCATAGTGGTGCAAAGTTAAGAATTGTAAATGTATTGAAAACCACCAAAAAATTTTTGTAATTATAATTTATTCATAAAAACACGAAACAAAACAATTCTATACCTACTGTAAATTAACATTAGATAAACACAAAACAAGTTACTCTTCATATTTTTCAAACTAAAACTAAAAGTAGAAAATTATTTTTTTATCTTTACACTTACAAACAAATAGAGTAACTAGCCCCATAAAAAATATAATTCTGGAATAGAGAAAAGACTACGCCGACTAATTTGTTTTGGAGTTTGGATATTTCCAATGATATCTGTCCAGCTGTATTGCAAATTATCTTCTCTCTCTGGCCACTTCCAAAGTCTTCCACATTTCTGCATTGAGGATACAGTAGCTCCAGTTTTGGTAATGCGGATGATTTTTCCAGGGAAGAAGTCTCCTTCGTATGTAAAAACAACAAATTCTCCCACTTCATTCTTCACAGGATTCCATTTAGGACCAGATTTGCTGTTGTCATGACAGTTTTTCTCGTCCAGATCACTGAAGTGTTCTTCATACTCACTGGATGATTCCTTATAAGGCACATCATCGTCATTATTTTCGGAATTTGAGGAATCGGAACCATAAACTTTTTTTTTTTTGTTTTTTGCCTTCTGCTGATTTTTTTTAAATGGGACGCCTGATGTTGAAGGGACGTCTGATGTTGAGGGAACGCCTAATGTTGAGGGCTCTTGAAGGTCTTCATAGGTAATACTCTTGCCTGGAGCCACATTTACTTTTTTCCTTTCTTTCTTGATGCCATCTATTCCTGTTATTTCCTTTCTTTTATTTTCTAAAAATTTCTTGAAACTTCCTTCAATAGAATTTCTTTCAGCTTCGTCAATTTCTCTGCCCGAAAATGTTTTTAACAATTCATTAACATTAGGTGGCTGTATACCACATTTCTTAAAACCTGCTTTTAAATTTGCACACTGATTCGATTTAAGAGCATTTATTAATTAAGCAAAGCAGGAAAGTCTTGTTTTTGGAGAGTGGCATTTTTTATTCCACTGGATGTGTTTTTGTAGGCTGATAAAATTTGTCTCCATGCACATTTCATAGGACGGAAAAATGCGACGTCCAGGGGCTGGGTGAGGTGAGTACTATTTGGGGGAAGGCATACAAAAGCTATATCATTCTCCTCACATTCTTTGGTGACTTTCGAAGATACATGGGACGAGAGATTATCTCCTATGAGTACAGTTTTACCTTCCAATTTCTTCAATTTACGCAACATTAGAGAAAAAAAAACATTCCTCAAACGTTAGTCCATCAAACCAACCACTAGTTGTGGTACTGTAACGAGTACCTTTAGGACCACCTTCTGCCCATGTAGACCACATTCGGTTGGCACGGTAAACTACAAAAGGTGGGAGTAGCTCTCCAGCAGCGCTACCAGCCATCATTAATGATATGCTTGTCTTAGAACTGTTACAAAGTTTGGTGGGGTATTTGGTGCCACGCTTTACCACACATTTTTTTGTGCCCGGGTCATCCGTCAGATTGGTTTCGTCATAGTTCCAGATATTTTCTGGGGGTACATTTTCAACAGCAGAGAGATTATCAATATATTCTTTGATCATATCTTCACTGATTGCTGCACGACTTTTCTTTATATTCGATACGAATCGGACGGATAATTCTGGATGTCGTGCCACAAATGATCTGACCCAATCCTTGCCCGGGACATTATCTCTAAATATTGCTACTACCCTTCCAACTTTTCTTAAATGATCCCTGACAATATATCTTATATCCTGCTGGTCCAATGGAAACCCAAAATTGCTCATCGCAATGATGCAGGATACAAAAGCATTTTCCTCCTCGTTTGTAAAAATTAAAGGTTTACCAGGCCGCATAGTGTGGCAATTTTTAAGTTTGTAGTTAAGAGTCCTACGGGGAATGTTGTAGTTTTTTGCAGCTTCCCTTTGGCTTAATCTGCCAGATCTGATTGCCTCTAAGCAGTCATTTAACTTGTCGTTGGTGTAATCAGTATATCGCCTAGAACCAACAGCTCTCGAGTATTTATTGGGCATGTCTGAAATAAAAAGGGAGTCATTTCTAATGGATTAACGTATTTATTAAGCAAAATAGCTTTAAAAAAATAATTTGGGAGATTCAGGTAGCAAAAATTAACAAAGGGTAACTTTGCACCACTTTCCACCCGTGGTGCAAAGTAACTCGAGATTGCCATTCCAATCGCAGCGCGCAATCTAAAAATTTATTATACATTTCCCACATGAAAAAACCGAATTCCAATTACTGATTCCGTTAGCCAAATATATTTATAACAATTTATGCACATTCACTTACCTATTAGCAACAGTCCAACAGGTGTTTACCTAGAATTAATCCGGACAATAAATTTTCATAAACTGCAAGGTCAACGTGCACAGGCTTGTAAACAAATAATAAAGAAATCGAGTAGCACAATGCCTAGTGAAATTCATAAGGTCACTAAATCACGTTAGCTATAGCGTCGCTAACGTGATTTAGTTACCTTAGAAATTCATACAGTGACTATAGAAATTCATGCACACATATGCCATCTTTCAAATATACTTGAAACTAAAATATTACAGATCACTATTTTTCTGCTGTAGGGTGCCAAAACAAAAATTCAAATTGGTGCAAAGTTATACCCTTAGGTGCAAAGTAACCCCGTTTTACGGTATACTATTTCTTTAAATAATGCTGTTAAGGAATGAGAATATGAAGGAAAACGTTTATTATTATTATTTTACAAAAAAAGTCTTATGTTGCTAATTTGCTACATTATGGAACAAGGTAACTAACATTAATTCTTATGAAAAAAAGTAACACAGTTCTTATCTTTTGTTAGACACAGGTGAACACCACACTTGTCACATTTAAAATGTGAAAATCTCTTGCAACTAGGCCTTTTACATCGTTGTGAAAACTCATCTTTTCTCACATTTTTTGGAGGTGCATGAACTGCAGGTCCTTTGAATCTTTTCTTGTCAATTCCTTCCTCAACAATGTTAGATGGTCTTCCACGTTTTTTGTCATTTTGAATTCCAATCTTGCAAAGAGTTTCTGCCAGATCTAGTCTAAATTCCCGTTGGCTCATAATACGTTCTATGTTTTTTGGTCTGTTGTACTCTCTTTTGTAGAAGCCAGGCATTTATTATCGAGACATCTAATAGATGGAAAAATAATCTCAGATACCACTTCTTAGATCTGAGAGGAATTGTGTGGCGGCCAACATGGCTATCCAGCATGTCAACTCCCCCCATGTGCTTATTATACTCTGTTATTATATTGGGACAGTTAATGGAGATTTTTTCTTCTTTTTGTTTATTATAGCGTTGGACAGAATGATATGGTAACTGCCCATAGCACGTTGACAGTAAATTAACTATTTTATTGTCGTTCCAGGCTACTAGACTTATGTCAACACCATCAACATGAGCTACATATTCCTCTGAAGTTCCTGTTGGGGTTTTAAAAATGTTTATTATGTGCTATTCCGTTTCGCCGTACCGTTCCTAGCATATATTAAAAAGGTTATGTTCTTTTAATTTAATATGATTAATTAAATAAATGATTAAGAACCACCTCGCAAATATTTTATTTCTAAGACGATTAAAAGGAGTTGTAATTTACTAACTCGTTGAAATAAATGGTTATGTGCCCTGTTGATATTTTATCTATCTGCAAGTATTAATAATTATTATGGCTAGCTCAAATTTCGGTAAAGCATTTACTCTATCTCTCGGTTAGTTTCAATTGGGCTGAATGTATAATTCTTAATTTAACTTAATACGGTTCTGTACTTCGACTTCGTACTACTGCGCACAAGCAAATACTCGAAAGTAGGTCATACGTTCAATTAAAATGGTTTCCGCTTGGCAATTGCGATCATGAATTTAAAAATAAAGTGAAAATTTATCACAGTTCCACCGGTAAATATTTGAATTAATCATTTCTTTTTCTAGCATTTGTTAAAGGGGGCCCAGATCCACGCACCAATTGTTTTAGTTGGCGTCGTTTCAGGATCTAATTGTCACTTAACCCCAAATTATGGAGTTGGGCTATTCTGCGGTCTGGATTCACTCTACAGCAATGAATATGACTTGTATTGCCTTAGGTATGACTCTTGGTACTCATGCATAAACTTCCCGGTGCTCACTTAGCTTAATTTTAGGGGTAGACAGTACATGTTGTTGTTGCCGAACTGATCGGGCTCGAAGGCGACGCTGGTCTCGTTGTCGGACTGCTATGGGCCTGATGCTGCTGCAACTCCTCGGGTACGTCCTGCTTGCTACTCTGGAGTCTTCCCCTCTGGGCTGTCTCGGCTTGCCAGGCCTCCACGCAGATATCCAAGTAGGCTGCCTCCGATGTTAGGTTATGGTTACTCGGGCTCGGAGAACTTTACAACGTGAGGTGTTGGATTTCGATGCAAATAACACCACACGAACACAAAATTGCACTGAATTGGCCGGTATAATATTTATTGAAAATTAACATTATTTAGGAGTACATTTTACAACATGTCAATTCTTACATTAATTCAATTGTTCTCCTCAATATCCGCTATAAATAATTGCTAGTTTTAATCTTAAATAAAAACGGATGGGAATCAAGTTCAAAATGCTTACTTATAAATATAACTTTGCCTAAAATCTACAACTTATTTACAAATACTTATTCTAATATTATGGTCCACATTTATAATTAGTTAATCAAGTATTTGAGTCACTGCACGTTTGTTAATTTGCTTTAAACTTTTCACATAAGTCACTGCACTGATTAATTCAATGAGAGTACTTCCTTTACCAAGGCGTTGCTTGATTTCACCTGTCTAATTTTCCACACAATTTTAGTTAATCTGCTGTGTTCGTTTCTTCAATTTTTATTAACCTTGGCTTGTTGATTCATACAATTTTCCAACAAACGCCTTGATTTCAGCCTTCTTAGTTGCTCGTTGCAACGTTCATTAGCTTATCTAGCTTTTCCTACCTTTCTTTTAAAACCCTGACAAATATTTCACTGTTTAACGTTACTAGAATTATTCGCTTCAATTTATTGCCTTTGCAAACCATTTTGTAATTAATTGTTTGGCCATTACTTTGCACAAACCTCATATTTTAAATTTTATTTTACATTCAACTTAGATCCCTGTGAGAAATGAGCGTTGCTTAAACCGTTCTTTAATTAATTTTTTCCGTTGTGATCATGTAAGTCAGTGATACAGCCTTAGTAACAAAACGTGTAAGTCGGTGATTATATTTGTTTACTGCTTTCCCTTGACAACGGAACTTAATACTATTATTTTCGGCAGGCAACAAGCCGCGGCTGCGCCTTGGCTTGTACTTGCCTACCTCAAATGTTAATAGGCCCTTACATACTGCTATTAATTGGCATCTCTTTACCAATGCATTCAATCTATTAAATTAAAATTTTAGCCTTGCATATAAAATACCTCACCCTGAGCTTTAGTGAAATGTCCATTAGTTTGGTAATGCTATCAGAGTTGAGCTTGTAGGGCCTAATACCATCGCATTATATACCCTCATTAGTCATATAGCTAAATAATGGAATCGATGTATAATAATTATCGCAATAGAGCTGATAGTTAGAATTTCTTGGAATAATTCTTGCTAATCTAACTACAACGTTACCACTTGCGCCTAAATCAGGTTCACCAGGAACAACTTTCGTAAAATAGTTAGATGCCCCATATTAAATTGAAAAATTGTATGAAAAATGTATCACACAGCATAAATAATTTGAAGCCCCATATTTAATTTAATTTAATTCGCACTCAGCCAACAGCCGTTAGGCCAATTATAGGCGTCGCTGTGCAGGCTTCATTGGATTATATTGTTTCAAATGATGTCTGGCTTTGCTTGCGTAAATTTGTTCATCTACAGAGAGCTTACCTTCTAATGGTACTGACGAAAATCTCTCAGTTAGTGCATTTAAAATCAGCCTTAACTTATGAAGATTATCATACGAAGGATCACTTTTATCAAGCATCTTGTCGTTATCGTTGTAATGTATGATTCCTTTTAGATGCGCTTAAATTCGTTGATTGTCATTGTCTTTCTTATAGTTGGAATTCCAATGTCTTGTCTCCAATAACAACGTGTTTTAGGGACTGAAGCCACAGACATTGTAGTGGAATTAGGCCCTATGGCTCTGCTCTGATTGCAGTTCAATATTAAAATTAAATTAAAGCACAGAGTAGGGATGTTTTATCTAGCCGCAATGATAAGTTAAATGTCATTCCGTAAATGCATTGAAAAGGGGATGCTTGTGTAAAAAAGAAATGAATTGATTGAGGAACGCAAAGGAGACGACTTGATTTTCACAGGGTTAAGAGTCAAATTTCATATCAATTAGTTATTAGGTGAGGCTGAGTGAATAGCCAAACCAAATTAAATAATCACAAAAGGGTTTGCCAAGTACAGGTGATGAAGCGTAGAGTTCAACTTAACTAGTTAGTAAAATTTGTGAACAATTCTAAAAGGGTATTAGCCAGGAAAGGTGAGAACATTGCAAAGAGCAAATAGTGCAGGTGTAAACTAGCAATTGTAAGAAGCAAATATGACTTGATAAAACTGGAGGAAAATTAGACACAAAATTAGGCCAAGAAACGAGGAAAATAAGGCAGTTGGAAACCAGGGAACAATTATGAAGGAAATGAACGAGAAACTAGTCAATGTAAATACGTGAGTGAACATGAAACGCACTTAATAAAACGTGGAGTGGCGCAAAGACGCTGTGACAATTAATAATATGATAATTATTTATAAGAATGTTTAATATAATATGTAAGTCATTTGAACTCAGTCAATCTCCTGTTTATAGTTATAAGATTCGTTTTTAGATTTAGATTTTGAAAGGGGCGCTGGCAATTAACAATTGAATAAAATTAATTCTGACATGCAGTTTATGGGCTCTTATTTAAACCAAGTTGTTACCTATTAAATAATATTTTATACAAATAAAAATATACCATCGTGTTGAGCACATCGCAGAGTACCAGTGAAAGTGTGGGTAACATTTTCCCAAAAAAAATGATTTGCTGCAAAAAGCTTCCGAAGCTGCGGTAGCGACCACTTATAACAATTGAAAATCCAAGCCGCGTCTGTTTGACGTAGTAGAACAAATTAATCGCTGGAACAAAAGACAATTAGATGCGCCAAAACACTAGAATTCAAATAAATACCTGGTAGTTTGTTCATAAAGTTGAATTTTTCCAAGTCAACAAAACGCTAACCGACAGGATCAAATCATTTTGTAATTTTAACAGCCGCACTTACCTTGCGACTGCGTATTAGGATTAATTTGGGCACACAGTGGCGTGCCAGCGTAAAGTAAAATAATAAATCAGCATGAACCTAACCCTTTTGAACTGAGTCAAGTGCCTACCGAGCTAGCGTTTAGAAAAATTTAAATTGCAGATCGATGAAACATAAAAGAGGGCAAAATACTATTTTATTTGAATAAATTAAAATACAACCATCTGATCTTAAACAGTCTAAATCTATAAATCTGTATAAATTTTATTATTAAAAATTTGCCGAGTACATTGCATACATTTTTGGGACCGCAACTGGTGTAACCTTTGTAATATAGATACATATTCACAAAAATCGTTGAATATCATTTGCATTTTTGTTAGCAGGCTTATTGGGATTTTGCTGTACTCTGTACAAATTAGTTTCTTCAACAATTTTCACTATAAGGGAATCAGTAAAAAAATACTTGAAAAACTCAAAATGTGTTTCCAAATCTAAGATGGCTCGAGGAAGTTCTGAACTGCCCTTGAATTTCAAGGCGTCAGGTTTTTCTTATGCCACACAATGTCTTCAGAGTCCTTTTTATTTTTTACAGAACTTGGAGCAGGTTGAAGTGCAGACGTAGCATCTTCAGAATGTTCATCGTCTGTAGTTTGAGCTATAGGAATATCACTGTCTATACTGGAATCCGCAGTTACATGTTGAATATCATCTTTAAAATAAGATGTTTCCTAGTCTTCCGGGACATATTCAGGGTCGTCAACGGAGTCTGTATCTGAAAAATCCAGATCATCTTCACTCTGATCCCATGTTTCCGCAATTTCCAACAGCTCGGCTTCAGTAAGAACTTCCGTGGGCCCCTTTTTACGATAAGACATGTCTGAAGAAAAATAACAAAGTTCTATAGTGTTGCAAATTTGATACATAGCTAATGAACACTTTATTCTATCCCGTAATTAATTGAACTTTATCAAACTAGTGTAATATATCACTTCCACATACCTTTATAGTAAAGCAGCTTCAATCTAGTATTTTTTATAAACAATTTATAACACTTATTTAGTCACAAAGCACGTCCATGTAATGGGCGTGTTGACAGTAAGTTTCATAAACGTTAAACATTATTCAAACATAGAGTACCTGTATACAGGGTGTTTGGTTCACCGACGTATATCCGAAAGGAGGTGGTAGGTGAGTCGGTTTGGAACTTATTTAACCAAAAATACCTTTATACAAAGTGTCACGGTTTCTGAGATAAAGCCAACTTATATCTTATATCTAGAGAATACATTTTTGAACTTTAGTCGACTCCATATTTTGTTTTATCACATGTAGAGTGTATCAAGTGATTTTATTTGATAGAACAGATATCAAAGACTACTAAAATAAAAGTTACAAGAAATTAAAAGTTTGCAGTTGTGTCTAATTAAAATTAATCATACTAAAACTGCAGTAATTTAATAAAATCACAAAGTTGGCTTTATCTCAGAAACCGTGACACTTTGTATAAAGGTATTTTTGGTTAAATAAGTTCCAAACCGACTCACCTACCACCTCCTTTCGGATATACGTCGGTGAACCAAACACCCTGTATACATGTACTCTTCAAACAGAACACAACGCCATAAATATTTTTTTTCTATGAATACAAGGTTAGCATTGTAGCAAATATGTAACACCATGGGCATCCAGAATAAACACAGCCAATAGACATTTACAGTTTTGTAGCAAATTGCAACAAAATGAAACGAAGGGTTAAACAGAGAAAGTGGATATTTTCGTGAAGTTTTCTCGTGAATTCTCCTCACTGCACTTATTACAGGCCCAAAATTACTGGCAGTTACTCTATTTTTGCAAACAGTCAGCCAGTGGTGATTACTGGATTGTCCAACAGTACGCATTTGAATTTCCGCAATTTTTTCTGTAGAGACAGCTAAACTGTCCAACCAAAATTGCACTTCATTAGCAGACTCCAAGTATGCGCTTGAAAAAATCATCTCCTCGATGTCTGGAGCAATCATTGCTTCAGAGTTTGGATCGGGTTTCAAGAGCCAGCTAAATCCAACCGGTCCTCCGTGTTCTTCAAGTGTATGGAGGAATTTAGCTGTTTCCTCTTTCGTTGGGTCTCTATTTATAGTAACGTGTGCTTTTGAAGGATACAATTCTTCGATTGTTTGTATTTCATCAGATTTTCGCTTAGGAGCATTCCACTGACATTGCATATCAGTAACAGATACATTGTCTCTTGCAAATAAACAATGCAGCCATATGGTGACACAGAAATTGGCCGCTTGGGCAAGTACATGTAGCAGCCTGAATATTTCGGTTTGCATCCAGTGTAATCTAACATGAAAAACGGTAAAGATTTACCTGTATAATACAAAATTTGTTGAACCTACCTTTAATGAATATATTCGATCACGCATGCTGGCTTGTACCTTCCTTCGAATAATTAGGACAAGATTAAACAATGTTGTGGATAACGGGTCGCCTTGTCGTAAACCCCTGTTAACTGTAAATGGTGTTGATAACTTTCCTTCTACTGCGACTTTGTTTATTGTTTCTTGCAGTGTCATTTTCACCAGATTAATTAGCTTTCGTGGCACACCCAGTTTTCTCATTGCAGTGAACATCCTTTCCCTGTCAATCGAGTCATACGCTTGCTTGTAGTCAATGAATAGTATATGTAGACCCAGATTTTGCTCGTAGCTGTTATGTTGTATCTGTTTAATTGTAAAAATCTGGTCATTTGTTGACCGCCCTTCGTGAATCCACCTTGGTATTCTCCTACTATTTCATTTGCGTATGTGTTTAACCTGTCTCGTATTATTAGTGCTAGTACTTTATATGTCGCTGATAATTAATTCGGAAGTCCGTCTGGTTTTAGGTGGTGGAAAGAAGTAGACATATATCTATTTCTTCTGTTCCTTCAGAAAAGTATGTTTAGTTAGGTGAAACTGACTTGACAAAATGTCACGTATCCTTTTTAAATTAGGTTATAATTTTTGATCTTTGACAAACATTTTTAGTATAGCCCCTCTATTTACAAATAGTAGCGACATCGTGGGGGATGCAAACATGAAAATACAAAAAGTTACTAAACGATACGAGCAACCGCAGGATATTTAAAATTTCAGTGTAAAAGGTGAAAAAATAACAGATTAATCATTACAATTTTTTACTCAGAAAAACTACTATAACATTTTTTGGTAGAATCTTTGAGCCCATTTTTTAACAACAAAATACATTCTTGTGCGAATATAACAATTTACATTTTTTTTAAATTTCACTACAATTACCAAAGTTAACATCCAGATTCAACTGTAGAATCTGGTTTTCTAGTGTAATTTATTTTATTTATTGCAGAAACATTAGTTTTTCTATTTGGCGTCGTTACTAGACCTAGTACAGCACCCGTTTGGGTTCGTTACTGAGAATTTTGGATGCTTTACCAGGCTAGTGTATTTTACTTTTCTGATGTTGGCGGCATTGTCGTTCTTCCAAATTTGATAAATTTTACGGTTACGTCAACGTCAAATGTCAAACTGTGAATGGGAACAATATGTTATGTGTGTAATATATCAACTTCGATTGTCATGAAATGTATAATTATTATCAAGGTTAACAGAATTGTCACAACGGAAAATACTGTGGAAGTGTTACGACAGCAAAATAATTGCTACTTGTTTTTACTTTGAATGTGCTTTGCATGTCAAACTGTAATTAACGGAAAACGTTATAACCTCAATTTTTTTACCATGAAATACACAATTGTTATAAACATTAATTGAAACATTGGAACTCTCTTTTGAAGTTATCGTAATGCCAGGTAAATTTTGATTTGACACAATATTGCGACAAAAAGAATTACTGCCTGATACAGTAATATTATTTACATCGTCATCCGTATGGTGAGAACATCCCGGTAATTCCAAATTAAGATTGTGGACTGCATCATGATTAGAATCAGGTAAGTCCAATACAGTTTGATGACCAAGGTTTTGTGCCACTTCAAACTTTTTCTTCAAAGGTGCATCAATATAACCCTCGGCAACTGCAGACGACTTCCACCCTCCGTGTCGTTTTACAGTTAGTAAATCACCACCTTGGTTAGCTAACTGTGTTGCACTGGATCTTCGGAAACAATGTCCTGTGAAGAGTTCAGGAATCGGTAATTGAAGAAACTCGGCAATGTTCCTTGAAACCTTCCCAATAGTATTAATCCCAATGGGACTATTAACACAGTGACCACCACGGTAGGTTAAGAAGAAACGTTTATGTGTAACAATTTTCGGTCTCAAGGCCACATATTTTGCAATTAAATCAATCCAATCTGGGTTGGTTATCATAAACTGTCTCGGTACATTATTTCTTGTTTTAGGAACTGCTACAGTAGCTGAGTGATGTCTACATTCAACGTCATCGATGGACATGTTTGTCAATTCTTCGCGCCTGCACGCACCGCTATAGCCCATTATTAATATAATCTAAAATTATATTAAGTATGTATAACATTACAAAATAAATTAAATTTGCACCCACTTTCATCGCCATGTACAATTTATTATCTGCTTCTTTAATGAATTTGTTAATATCGCTCTCTTCCAATATTTTTTATTTTTTTGGCACGTAACCTGTAGACATGCGTTTCAAAAACGCGTGCAGATCAACATATTTTGATATGTCAGCATTCCTGTATATAGCAAGGCACGATCTAAGTTTTGAATAGGTGCTCCATAAAGTGGATGGTTTGTATTTTTTACTTTGCTCATCAAAATAGGCTAGTAACACATTCTCTGATATATTTTCAACATTTTTTCTATTGCACCATTCTAAAAATCGTTGAAACTGTTTCTCATATTGCGATCTGGATTTCTCTGGTAGTAAATTGGTAACAACATTGCTCGAATTTCGGGCGGAGTACATGAAAAATCTTCAGAACTCATTTCAACAAAAAGTAATGACAATTCAAATTGAATTTTCCACGGCCTTCTTAAATAATACTAAATCATTGTACCCAACAAAATTCCCTAAATTTCAAAATTTAATTTCTTTTATGTAAAAAGGAATTAAAAGGTGCAAAATAGAAAAAATAGTATAAAACACCCGTTCAGAAAGCTCTTCCAGCACTTGTTTGTTCCTACACGAGCCGCTACGCGGCTCGTGTCGGAATTTCAAACGCGTGCTTGAATCGATGCTTTCTTGAACTTGTATTTTAATATACTATTTAAAAATTGCCTTAATTTTAGTAAAAATTTAACCATATGAAACTGCGACTCTGAGAAATGTACCTGCAATTTATGTTTTAAAGTATGTGTGTAGTCCGCAAGTTCGCAAGGAAGTCCGCAAGTCCGGAAGTAAGTCAAATTACCACTTACTTCACAAACTCTCAAATCGATCGCGATTTTTACGTGATCACGTTGAATAATATTCAACCACGCATTTTTTCTACTTTCATTGTGCGGTATTCTGAATAGCTGAAATCCTTTTCGGCCACTATTTTTACATTTGTCGACACAACACCCTGGCATTTCCACGTCCTTGACTTAAAATTAGCCGCCGAAGAGAAACCCACGACAAATGTCAATGTCACAGGTTATGCAACTTCCTTGTCAATTTTTAAACATGTTAGGGACTTTAAGGGGTACCAACGTGATTTTGCCCCAGCGGCAACATCAAACGTTGTCGCTACTATTTGTAAATAGAGCGGCTATAATTTTTAGCTATACGTGTATTTGTCAAATGTCAAAAATTATAACCTAATTTTAAAAAATATACCTGACATTTTGTCAAGTCAGTTTTACATAACTAAGCATGACCTACTGGGGACACTTTTCCCAAGGACCATAAGAAAATGAAATACCGAGAGATCGAATAAATTTGATACTTGTTATATGTTTGACAGTTCTGAAGTTTATTGTTGGTAGCACTCTCAGTCTACGTCAAATTCGAGGTTGTCAGGTTAGGTTTTGTGTCAGTTTGTGTCAAATAACAAAGACAACCTAACCTGCTTACCTCGAATTGGACATACACCGACAGTGTAACCAACAATACACTTCAGTACTGCCAGATACGTTTATTTTATTATTAGTCAGTAAATGAATAAAATAATCGTAATACCTAATACAATTTTTCCGTAGTTACGGTGCAAACAATTGTATTTTTACAATAAATATTAATAAACTAGTGAGACACCCGAACTACACTTCGGTTCGCTAATTTAAGAGTCATTAATATAAATTAAAAAAAAAGAATGAAAGGATGCATTAGCCGGGAATCGAACCCGGGCCACCCGCGTAACAGGCGAGCACTCTACCCCTGTGCCAACCTCGGTTGTTTAAATAACGCGCTACTATAATGATATATGAACATACTGAATCACCCGAGCTAATAGCACACAGCCATAGCAGCTGTCACACCATAACCCACGGCGACAGATGCTCCGCTCCGCTGCTTAAAGGATTTAATTAAATTAAAACTTTTTCGTACTCTTTTTGAAAATAAAAACCGCCCTACGATCTAAGTCTAAAAATTGCAAAATATTAAGCCATGGTACAATTTAATCGGTCCAGTATCTTCGGAGGAGATAGCGAACAAACATAGAAAGAAAGAAAGAGCGCAACGATTTTGTGTGCTTAGGCACATAAAGTACACAAAAGTTGCTATTTTATCTGCTTAATCAGATGAAGTGACACTTTTACCTTGTCAATAAAGACACATAAGTTGTCACTTTTGTGACGTTTTCGGATAAAATGATTTTTATGAGAAACAAATCACTCGACATCGCACCTGTCGCGGTGCACCCCGCACAGTGTCCGCCGAACGCGCCGCGCCTGATTTCCTGCGTGAATTTATAAACAAAATTCACCATAACCAAAGGGGCAATTTGGAGCAGCTGATTTTTGGTGGTGTATCATTCAAGAGTGTAAAGAATAACGTAACACTTGATCGGTCGCTGAATTATGTTGAATTATTAACTTTTACTCAATGTAAACATAACTTTTTTTCGCCGCAGGCACGAAAATTTACAGTAGTTGTTTATATTTTGTGTTGCTCTGTGTGTGGTTTATATAAAAATCCCAATTATATAATAAATGTACTTACTTCCAGGAGGAGATTCCATTTTGGAGCATTTGAATTATTTAAAATTAGATTTACGGTACGGATTTACCGGATAGTGTAATGTCTAATGCAGAGGGGTGTTACAGATTCTGTTGGATATCATGTTTTTTGACGCAGGAGCCATAAAATTCCATTTTTTCTCGAGTTATGCAACTGAGACTGACTGAGAAAACACGATTGGTGTACAAATGTATAAATCTTTCCACTAATTCTCACAATTGGAAGAAAATAAGGTGCTTTGTTTAAAGTGGAGTGTGGCCAAATGATGGATTTATAACCAAATTCATGTTAAACACATTCTGCACATTTGGCAGAAGTGGTGACGTCTTGTCCAAATATTCAAATTTTATGTTTGGGAAATCTTTGTATCTTAAATACATTTCTAAGAATTTAATTCGTTTCGCCGCTATGTATGGCCTTTCTACAAGAATTTTTCTATTATTTTCCGTTTTATATTTATAGCCTATGGCTGCCCAAATTTTATATAGCAATGAATGGGACCCTTTATACTCCAAAGTGTCCCGTGCAAATGTTAATAATTTTGTTAGAGTGAAATATTCCCCACTTCGTTTATAATCATAAATTTTGCGACCTAATTCTTCCCGAAAGAAATGGTCATCAAAAAAATGGAGATTTTTTACGGCCACCGTAAGTTTTCGAAGCTTGTACTTCCTCGCCGGCATTACAAGAGTGTAATATACGGCGGACAGTACATCTAGACACCTACAATAATTAGTGTTTAAAATTTTGAAGTTAATTTTACCCAAAGAAATCACAGCAAAGCTATTTCAAAGTTTCTCTTCTAGCTGTCGGCTACTTAAAAGAAGGGATTAGGTTTTTCAGTTCGAGGGAACATTGGAATAAGGCGGTTTTCAATTTCTTGTCGAGTAAATTCCTTCCTTTCCGAAGCATAATTTGAAAATTCAACTTTATCTGAGTTGCGTTTCCGTTGTTTGACGGTTTGACGCATGAAATTAAGGTGACAGCTCACTTGCAGAATTGCCATTTGTAACTCACAAAAGTAACTATAACTAGTGATTTTTCGTTGGCCAACATTAAGCAACAGGTGGTGGATCTTTATAGTATTTTACAGTAGAAGTCCGTTAGGATAGCCTTTACTGCCGAGCCAGAGAATTTGTGAGACGAGCTCGAAGAGCGAGTCGAATAATACTGGCGAGGCAGTAAAGGCCCTAACGGACGTGTATTGTACAATAGTTTTTGTAATACCTACATACAATTCGGTCATATCTATATTTTTCTAATTTATTTTCATCAAAACGCTAGGTTTGTGTAATGACGTTTTAGAATGATTGAGAGTGCGTAGAACGTTGCAACTGTTGTTTATAAATGTCATTTATTTCCAATTTTGTGTATGGCTATAAGCAGTTTTAAGTTGTAACCAGCTCGTACCTTATGACATCTGTAGAAAATGATGAAGATATTCCTAAAGACGTTAAGATTGTGAATGAGCAAGTTATTTTAGCGTATGTTCAGGAGTTATAGCAGTCTTTTGTGCCTTCTTCTGTGTGAAGTTGAAGGCTTGGTTGCTGTTGGATTTATGTTACAAACGTCACTTTGACGTTCGGCACACAATTTAGCAGGCCGTGGTCTTTACGGACACTTTTTACGGCCGGGCCGTAAAGAGGTTGCTTACGCAGTAGTAAACAGTCCTTAAAGAAATATTTAACAAGTAGGTATTACAAAAAAAAATAAACGACCTATACTAAAAGTTATTTCACTTCAAACACGAACGTAATTTTTAGACCGTAGCGCATTCCGGTCCGAACCTCCGAATGAGATTCCAACGGCTAAATGCAACATGTGCCACTTCCTGGCTCTTTGAAGAGACGCCAGAAATATCCTACTCATATTAAAATAGACAAACCCATAGAAAGATCGTTAGATTATTTTAATAGGAAGGACTATTGCTCCATGATACTCCAGGGGGTTTGTGACCACGAATTAAATTTCATGGATATATTTATTGGGTATCCTGGTTCCGTGCATGATGCAAGGGTTTTTCGGAACTCCAGTTTTTTTAATGGCCTGGAAACATTATGTGATGATACGTTTTTAAACATGTAAAAAAAGCTTTCTTATTGATTTTGTTGTTTAATAGGTTGTTACATCTTAGGAGACAGCGCCTATCCATTGTTACCACAGCTGTTGACACCTTATCGTGTTAATGGTCACGTAACTAATGCACAACATTTTTTAAATAAAAGTTTAAGTTCATGTCGTGTTTCGATTGAGCACGCTTTTGGTTTGCTTAAACTACGTTTTAGGCAATTGTACCACATGAAATTAAGAGGACATGAAAGAATTTGCCATTTCATTCGTGCTTGTTGCGTATTGCACAACATAGCAAATAAAGATGACGGAATTATTTTCAGCAATGAAGAGCAGCTAATAGATGTTCAACCAGAACATGCAACGGCTAGAGATGGACAAACGGGGGGAGCCAGCTATATTTAACAAGAAATAATAGTTAGCATTTTTTTAATAATAAATCGTTTGATATTGCAGGATTTATGTTGTTAATACAATAAAATTATCTTTGAAAATATTTTTCATTGACTATTGCTATGTATGTAACTAAATTGATTGATTATAAATTCATGGTGAGTTAAACTGCTCGTTTATTATTGGCGATTGAAATAAATGTTGTGCGAATTCACTGTTATCATTTTATTAGTCTAATATTTAAAAACGATCATATTCCTATAAAAAAAATAAAATTAACTTAAATTATAATATGTACATACTAACCCAACGTAGCATTATATACAACAACAAAATTACTATATCAAAACTACCTATTCCTATAAAAAAAATTAAAACTAACTTAAATTATAATATGTACATGTTCAATGATTTATTTAATGATGGGTGACTATTTGCTTATATATATTTATTACGAGTTACATAGTATTGACATTATGACATTAGTTACATTTCGTGAACCATGATACGAACTAACTTACTACCTACTTGACTACTACCAACTTAACTATTCAAACACCTTCCCCTCAAAGATTGATGCGCACTGTTGGT
Organism: Agriotes lineatus; assembly: GCA_940337035.1. Classification (NCBI taxonomy): domain Eukaryota; kingdom Metazoa; phylum Arthropoda; class Insecta; order Coleoptera; family Elateridae; genus Agriotes; species Agriotes lineatus. The sequence continues at coordinate 108,619 of CALNHX010001049.1, forward strand.
TTGATACTTAGAACAGAAAATAAACAGGAAGCCGCATTTGTAAGAAATCCGTGCGACCGCGATGGGTTTTCAAAATGGCGGATGGTTGTTTCCTTTTGGCAGTGGCGTATCATATCGAGAGGGTGCATGTGCAGCAAACAATTTCAACAGTTTTATTAAGTGCACTTTACACTATGTGATGTATGACTACATGTGAGTTTGTGTGACTTCAGTCACTGTCTGTAATTTAAATTGCTTCCTCAGATTGTGTGATTACAAATAATGACCCCATTATACGTTCCCTTCTATGACCATGACTATTGTTGTGTACAAGTACGTATGACAAGTGACATGTTCAGAGAAATTATCTCTCTATTTGAAGTGAAAAGTAATATTAACACTTACTGATGGAATATAATGCCCAAAGTCCTGGTATTTGGGGTCTGAGAACAGCCAAAATTAGTCTCAAACTAACTAAAACCCACAACTGTCAAAAAGGTATCACACCTCATTAGTCATACATGGGTTTTCAAAATGGCCGTTTCCGTCGCCTAGATATTACAGCCAAGTTAAATGAAATGCGCCTTCCTGTCTATTTTCTGTTCTAAGGTTTGATATGACGGCCAAATCGTGATATTCTATGGTTACTATTACTAGGGTTTAAATTATGACTTGAATTAAGGGAGTTGTGGTTCACAGGGTTTTCGTTATTACCACCTCCATCATGCGGCCTAACATTTACATGTTCTATATTATTCCTTACTGGTTTAGGTTCGTTGGGATACAATTCAGGTTCTAGAATCGCCTCACTATTATCTGTTTTGGTAAAAGAAAGTTTCATGTGAGTGGTGTTGCGTCTTATGATTCTATGATTGTGTTCAGTACGAACCCAATACGACCTTGGTTCTTTAGCTTTTTCGACGACTATAGCTTTATACCATATTTTATCTTTGAGTGTTTTAACTACTACTTGATCCCCTTTTTTGTAATCAATTACCGATTTACGGCTTCTCCTATCATACTGAATTTTGATGTTATTTTTTTGAGTACATAGACGTTTGTAAATATGGGTTTGGATTTTCGGTTCTAGATTATTACCTACTACTGGCAATTGTGTTCGAAGTGTTCTACTCTGTAGCATTTGTGATGGTGACGCTTCTAAATATATTATTGGGGTATTATTATATTCCAATAGTGATTCCCTAAAGTCAGTTTTTTCCTGGCTACTTTTCCTTAGTATTTGTTTCCGTATAGCAACTGCTTTCTCTGCCAATCCGTTGCTTTGGTGGTAATGAGGTGAACATGTTAGTATGGTGATATCCTTATTCCTATAGTAATTTTGACATTTTACTGATGTGAAAGGTAGGTTATCTGCCATTATGTATTCTGGGTAACCAAATCTAGTAAAAGTGTTCTGCATGGAATCTATTACAGCTTCTGATGTCTTGCTTGTTAATAATGAAATTTCGATCCAATGTGAGAAATGATCTATGATTATTAGGTATGGTTTTCCACCAAATTCCAGGATATCGGTACCTATTTTGTTAAATCGTAATTTGGGAACTGAATGGGGTAACATGGGTTCTTTAAAGTTCATTGGTTTGTATTTTTCGCATGTTCTACAGGTTTTAATGAAAGATGCTATATCGTTGGATAAATTTGGCCAAAAAAATAGTTGTCTGGCTTTGTTGATGGTTTTGTTAATTCCAATATGACCTTTATGCAACAGTTTTATTATGCTTGGTCTTATACTTTTTGGTACCACAATTTTATCATTAATGAAAATAAATCCGGTTTCTACATATAAGTCATTTCTTACGTTGTAGAATGCTTTACAGTTTAGTGGGATGCAGCATTCTTTAGGCCAGCCATTATAATAGTAATCTATGACTTTTTTAAGTGTTACATCTTTTGCGGTTTCTTGTCTAAACTCTAATTTTTTTCCATTACTCATGGGTAAATGTTTTGATACAACATGTACCATCTCAAACATGTCCAGATCTGTTTGGTTAGATTTTAAGCTTGTTCTAGATAGCATATCGGCAAAATGTATTTTTTTGCCAGGGACATAATGAACATTTAACTGATATTTTAGTAATTTCAATCTTAGACGTTGTAGTCTTACTGAACCAATTTTACATATGGGTTTCTTCATTATTGCTATAATGGGTTTGTGATCTGTCTGTACGAACACCTCGGAACGATATATGAAATCATAATATTTTTGAGTACTGAAATATATTGCTAGTAATTCTTTTTCAGTCTGGCTATAATTGATCTCATGCTCGTTCATGCTGCGTGAAGCGCAAGCAACTAGTTTTAAATTGTTATTATCATCCTGTTGAAACATACAACATCCTAAACCGTTCTGGGATGCGTCGCACTGTAATATTATACTTTTTTTGGGGTCAAAGGGTACGAGGGCTGGAGATTTAGTTATAATCTCTTTTAAATTTTCAAAGGTTTCTTGGTGTTTCGGAAGCCATGTCCATTCCACATTAGATTTTAGCAGCTCACATAATTTATGCATGTGTTCTGCCATGTGGGGTATATAACGCCTGACATAGTTATACGACCCTATTATTCTTTGTAGTTCAACTTAATGTTTAGGAGCCTCTAATCTATGTAACGACTCGACCCTATCTGAATCTACTTGCATACCGGCTTCTGAAAATACTTGGCCCATGAACTTTACTTGTTTTTGACAAAACTGGAACTTATCTTTATTGAATCTAGCGTTTACTTGCTTTGCCCTTTCAACCACCTCATTTACTGGTATATCATGTTCCTCTTCCTACCCGATACAATCATGTCGTCGTGACATATTTGTACATTTTCTATGTCACCAAAATTTGATATAACTGTTTCCTCTAATAAATCTTGGGAGTTTGATAACCCATAGGGGAGTACTTGATATCTATAAATACCGAAGGGGGTTGCAAAGCAGCATTTCCATGACGATTCATCATCAATTTTTAGCTGATGGTAACCCTCTGATAAATCGAACACAGTGAAAATTCTTTTACCTATTAATTTAGAGCATACCTCTTCAATACTTGGGTTTAGGCGGGGTTTCCTAATGATTTGTTTGTTCAGGTCAGCCGGGTCTAAACATAGTCTTATTTTACCATTTGATTTTTCTACTATGACTATTCGATTAATACTTGCTCTTGGATCTAAATCCTCTACTTTTACAATTGCTTTTCTTTCTACTAGCCTATCTAATTCAGTTTTGAATGCATTACGAATTGCAAAGGGTATTTTAGTTGGGGGGTGACTTACTGACTCAAACTCTTTAATCGTAGTCACGTTACATTCACCAGGGAATTGGCCTGAACCCGAAAATATTTCAATATAGTTTTTTATGAACCTTTCTTTGTCTGGATCAACATTAATTTTACTTGTGACACTAATTCTTTTGATCAAGTTTAAGTGTAAACATGCTTGACCACCAAAGTAGAACCTGGCTTGCACCCTCAACGATTACAAAATCCTCGTATACATTTACATTCCTATGCTGACATTGTAAATTGACAATACCTATTGGTTTACATATACTACCTTCAAATCCTTTCAAGACATATTCTGTAGGTCTAACCCTAAATTGTTTATATACACTTTGAAAAACTTTTGCAGGTATGACATTTACATCTGCTCCCGTATCTAACCTAGTTTTAATTTTTTTCCCTTCAATTTCAACAATCTCTTCCCAAATGTCCTTCGTACATTTATTTTTACGAGTATTATTCACATTTCCTACAAATATTTCAGAATTATCGCTATCATACTTTGTTCAACATTTTTTACATTTCTAACTCTACAGGCAATAGCAAAATGATTAAAATTTCTACACTTGCTACACCGTTTCCCAAATGCAGGGCATTCACGGGGGCCGTGCACTCTTTGACAGCGTCGGCATTTAAACTTATCTGTGCTACTGCTCTTTACTTTATTAGTTTTGAAGTCATGCACACGTTTATTTGTAGTTTTACTTACGGCACTATTATATTTACCTTCACTCGCACGATTTACCTCACTAACCGAATCTTGTTGAAACTGCAGGTTTTGCTGTTTACTTTGTTCACTGGTACGACAAAATTGGATGGCCTTGTCCAGGGTCAGTTGATCGATGCGTAGGAGTGCCTCTCGTGTTGTTGGATCTCGGATGCCCATTAGAATTTTGTCACGTAGAGCCTTGTTTTCAGCGTTCTCGTTCGGGTCAACTGTGTTGTAATTACATGACTTTACTAGGTGACGACAATCTGTTAAGAAGTGCTCAAATGACTCGCCTTCCTTCTGGATTCTTTTCATAAAATTATAGCGTTCAAAACACTCGTTTACTCTTGGGTTTACATATTTGTCTATTGCACCCATCATAAATTTAAATTTGTTTGTCTCACCTTCTGGTATCACAAATGTTGACATGATTCTAGCGGATTCCGTTCCTATCATGTTTCTTAGGATTGATAGCTTCACCCCATCGGCTGCTTCATGTTGACCTGTGGCTACTAGGTAATCTTCTAAACTTACTTTCCAAAATTTGCATTCCGTCGCTGCGTTTTGACTTTGCAGATCGAAATCGGGCGGAAGTTTTACAGCACCCGCATTTGCCATTTTTTAGGTTATATATATCTTGTGCCCTTTTTACTTCCTTTTACAATAAAGGAAGTATTGGATTCACCCCAAAAATTCGAAATTGAGTTTTCAACAGATCTTCACGTTTCGAGTCCCCTGAACCCAAAAAACATATTTTTTTTCATTGGTCTGTCTGTCTGTCTGTCTGTCTGTCTGTCTGTCTGTCTGTGTGTGTGTCTGTCTGTGTGTCTGTCTGTGAACAGAATATCTCAAAAACGAAAAGAGGTATGGCGTTGAAACTTCATATATAAGTTTTGTGTACTATGTAGATGAGACAGCAAGCTTTTGAAGAAAATCACATAACCGGAAGTAGGTGTTTACTCTTGTGATTTTTGAGTTTTTTTCGACTTTTTCAAAAACGGCTCTAACGATTTTTTTTAAACTTTACATTTTTACTACATTTTTAATGTGTATTGATGTGAAATAGGTGATTTTCCAGTTGAATACTTCTAAAGTGGGTTTCTTTTGTTTTGTTTTCTATTTTTTTTATTAACTCCTATTTTAAATAAAACACCCGGTATATTATTACATTATTGAATTCACCTTAAAATTCTAGAGAAAATTTGTCTCTTCAACTAACGCTCTATTTTGTACCGTTTTTGTAGAATTTGTAATTTTTGAAAATTTTTTACAAATGGTTAAAAATTAAAAATGAAATTTTTTACTAATTATAAGAACATTGTAAAAGGAAGTTGTGTGAGTGTATCACACCAGATTTTTTCTTTTATATTTGAATACTTGGAGAGCGGATTCGTTTCCTTTTCTCGCGCCATGTTCAATGATTTATTCAATGATGTGGTGACTATTTACTTATACATATTTATTACAACAACATAGTATTGACATTAGTGTTACATTTCGTGATCCGTACTACCAACAACTTACTACCAACTTAACTATTCAAACAGATCCCAAACGTGCTGAAATGCGATAATCAACTAGCTTCGACTGGTGATGAAATTTCTGAACTTTTCGCTAATTATTTTAAATCAGTATACAGCCTATCTTCTACGTCTACCAACCCTTCTCGCTCCGTTGATAACAATAGCTTTTTGAGTAATACTAATCTCATCACCTTATCTTCCATTAAATCAGAAGACGTGGTAGCCATTTTAAAATTTGATCCTAACAAATCAGCCGGTCCTGATGGCATTCCTAAATATTTCACAATTAAATGTTCTGAAGTTCTTGTCTCCCCCTTAACACTACTTTTTAATAAATCTATTAAATCCGGCGTATTTCCCGAGGTGTGGAAAAAAGCACACGTTATTGATATTTTTAAATCGGGAAACAGAAGTCTGGTTAGCAACTATAGGCCTATTTCAGTTTTGTGCTCTTTTTCAAAAATATTCGAAAAAATCATCTACAATTTCTTATTTTTTAACCTTAAACGTTTCATTATTCCTGAACAACATGGCTTTTTTCATGGACGCACTGTAGAAACAAATATGATAACTTATACAGATTTTATTCTCAAGGGAATGAACGAAGGTGTACAAGTTGACTCTGTTTACACGGATTTTAGCAAAGCCTTCGATAAAGTTGACCACAACATTTTGATGATGAAGTTATTGAACGCTGGAATTCATGGCAATTTATTTCGTTGGCTTTGTTCTTATATTCGTAATCGGTCTCAATCAGTACTTGTAAACGGATTTCATTCCAAATATTTTTTAGTCACTTCCGGCGTGCCGTAAGGTAGCCAATTTGGCCCCCTGCTGTTTCTTTTATTTATTAACGATATCAATTATGTATTTCGCTTTTGTAAATTTATTCTATACGCGGACGATTTGAAATTATACATCTGTGTCAGGGGTAAGGATGATTGTGAACGTCTCCAATCAGATTTAAACGAGTTGTATGATTATTGTCTTCGTAATAAAATCGCTCTTAACCCTGACAAGTGTCAGTATATATCTTTTTTCCGAATTCGTTATCCTATTAATTATCAGTATAAGTTAGGTGATTGTACTATAACGGCAAGAGGAGCTTCGTTATAATTACATTAAATTTAGAAATAAAACACATGTCTGTATGTGATGAAGTCAAAAGCCAAACTGTTTATTTATATTTTGTAACTAAGTAATGGTTGTTAAGGTTGCATGTATGCATGCATGTATGTGCATATGCTACATTACACCCCCCGCAAAAAGTAGTTTTTGCTTGCTACAGAGAAAAGCTATATATAATTTTGAAGAAATTATATTTAGCTACAAAAACTCTATAGATCTTTTCCACAATCCTTAAGGCTAATTACAATATGTATGTATGTACAGTTCAAATATTATATATTTTATTAGCCTGTGGCAGCGCAGCGGCGGTGAAGCATGACCTGAAAAAAATCGAGAAAAAAAGGCGGCACAAGGCAAAAAAACAGAACCTGCAACAAACAAATATTAGACAAATAGTCGAAAAAATGTCAAAAGGTTGGCCAGGAAATGATTCAATTATCATAAATTGGTCATCATTCCCCGAGCTGAAGCGTTTTGACAAAAAGGAAGCAGAAGCCAAACAAATTCCACACCAGTCACACACAAACACATGAATCGACGCCGGCCAGACTACCATCCGCATGCAGCGGGAGTTGGGCAACATATTATAAAGTTATCTCCAACCCCAAGCTACACCACGGACGCAGCCACCAACGTTCAAAACAGGCGCACACATATAACTGACAGAGGACTTAGCTTCGGTATGACAGTGACAGGTCAGTAGCATGTTCCAGGAAATCCTGAAGGAAGGGGGTCAAAGGTATAGCTGGTTGCAGTTTCTTTGACGTGTCTTCAAGTAGGATGCGTCTGGGGTTGCTTGAATGAGATGTCTCTGCAAGGTTTGTTGTCTCTGGGGCTGTTCATGGTCGGCTGCTGCTTGTGTCGCTTCAGGTCAGCTGCTGCTTGCGGATTGTGTTGGATTCATAACGAGGGAGTTCTTCAGATGGTTAAAATCGGGGTCACCAAGTTATAACGGCAAGAGGAGCTTCGTTATAATTACATTAAATTTAGAAATAAAACACATGTCTGTATGTGATGAAGTCAAAAGCCAAACTGTTTATTTATATTTTGTAACTAAGTAATGGTTGTTAAGGTTGCATGTATGCATGCATGTATGTGCATATGCTACAGTACTCTAAAAAAGGTTGATAGGTATCATAAAGGATCTCGGCAAACTTGTTGACTCTAAACTATCCTTTCACTCTCATTTCGATAAAATCGTAAACAAAGCCTTTCGTATGTTGGGTTTCATATTTCGCGTTGGTCATGACTTTACTAATGTTAACACTATTATTACTTTATATTTTGCTTATGTCCGCTCACACCTGGAGTATGCATCACCTATTTGGAATCCGAATTACAAACGTTATATTAACTTAATTGAGAATATTCAAAACAAATTTTACAAATTCGTGCTATACCGCTTTAATGTTGAACTTCATTTCACTTCCCTTGAGAAAAGAAGAAAATTGAGAGATTCTATGGCTTTCCACAAAATTATGAAAGGTATTTATGATTCAAGCGATTTATTATCACTAATTTCTTTAAATATTCCGTCATATCCCACGAGAACGGCTAATTTGTTTTTAGTCCCGCATGCAAGCACGAATTACTTAATTTATTCGCCTATCATTCGAATGATTAGATTTCAGAATATCATTTCCCATGCCGACATTTTCACAAGTAATGTAAAAAACTTTAAAAAAGAACTTTCTATGTTTTTGAGATAAACTATTTGTTATATATGTACATACTTATAGGATTACTATTGCTTTCATATTTTCATACAATTTGGTCTAGGGAATACAACATTAATTCCTTGAGTTTAATTATTTAATTAGTTATTTTCGCTGTCAATAATTTTGTTTCCGATTTGTTTTGATCATTATAGTTTATTTATATGGAGACTTTTTTAGGAATACACTGTCAACTGCATTTATTGTTATTTTTTTTAAAATTATATTTATTATTATGTGTATTTCTGTGTGTTCTCTTGAAATAAATAAAATAAAAAAATAAAATAAAATAAAATTGAAGCAGAGTAAATTATCTACAAGAAATGTTCTATACGTTTTTCTCGTGCGACTACTTGTTTTGAGGTTATAGACGTCGAAAGCTGGATATTCTAAGAGCATTTGCTAATTTTTTTATTGCAGGCATTCTTGAAAACATGCACATGCTTTTATAGATTGTCAATGTAGTTTCTATGGCAATTAAACATAAGACCAGTACAAGTTTTATTTTTGTACTGTGCTTATAGGTTTATCCTTAGCATGTAAAGTTTTGTAATAATAAAGTACCTCTGGTAAAATTAGAAATGATTCATCTAGAAGAATTAAGAAACAGAAGATTACTTTCAATACGAACTAGCTCCTTATCCACTTTCACTCTTCGATGAGATATGAATGCGTAAAACTAAAAATGTCAGCTCTGTATGATACGTTTGTACCCATTGAAAACCAACTAGACTCTGAAAATACTCCCCACAAAATTGTCTCGCATCAACAAGAATCTTATTGTGTGATTTTGGATAAATACGTCGAGTATGTAACAAGACATTACTCAACGAAGGCAGTAATAGTTTTCGATGGATACCCTTTATCCAGTTTCCCCGCGACCGCCGTTGATCCATATTGAACGCTGTACACACAAAATCAAGCAATCCATACACTGAACAGAGCCATACTCGCACTTTTTGCTGTGCTAGATACAATAATTAAAGCTAATTAACAAAGTGTGCAAACACAAACTGGCTATGCTATATGTAAATATTAAAATTAACCATTCAGGCAAGGGAGACCAGGTGCTCGTTTCACAGATCCTGAACATTATTTCAGCTCTTCCTGTATTTTTAAAAAGGGAAAAAGTATGTTGTTCAGTGGTGTCACAAATAGAGTTTAACCATTTCTGGAGATTGTTCACTTACAGAAGAACAATTTTGTCTAGAAATAAATTGAAATTTTAAGGAACAACTCAATTTAGTCGCAACAGTTTGAAATTTAAATTATTATTGTTATTCGGTTTGTTTTAATCAATCCCCATTGGCGGATGATGCTGGGTGTATTTTAAAATCCCCAACAAACGAAAACTGGAGATTTAATGTTTCTAGCGCAGACAAAAATTCGTATAAATATAAATGCCATTCTGAAAATTAACAAAAATTGAGATTTTTTAAATAAATTATTTCTGTTTCCAGTGTTAAAACGTTTGCACTACGCCTTCTAGAAACAAAGTGTTTGCCGTTACCAAATATATTTTAAAGTCAAAAACTTGAACTTCCATTTGGAATATTTAGGACCAGTTACTATCTTAATATAGAACTTAACGTCACATAACAGCAACACACAACTGTGGGTTCACCTGAGCTCTGAACTGTTTTTCAAAATTCCTAACTATAGCTACTAAAAAAAAAACAAATGAACATTAGTTTTGTTTAGATATACTTTTTTATTAGCTGCAAATTCTCTCAAATAATTTGAAGTTTACACGTTTTATTATTGCAGATATCCGTCTCTCCCGATAGTCGTAACACGTCATGGGTTTCCTTTGACGGAAGACACCAAAAGAAACTTCAAGACGGAGATAGGTAAGCTCCTCGCATTTTTACTCAGCTCTAATAAAATTGCAACATTTTTCTTTGTCTCCATTTTTCACTCAATGATCTTTTTGCAGCCTGCGAATCACCACTTCAATCTATCCAGTTCCTAGCATCTGTGCTCGGGGCCAAATGTCCGACTGGTTCGACTCCATAACAGAGTGCTTGCAGTGGAACGTCAGGAAAAAGCAGAAACCTCTGACAACGATACCCTCAATTCGCTAGAGCTGAGAGTGGTCACGTTGATATATATATATATTTCCTCAAGCTCCCGAGTTGGAGCATAGGGCCTCGACAAATGCTCGCCATCGCGTTCTATTTTGGGCTATTTGTTTTACTTCCAGCCACGATCGTCCTGTGTTTTTTATTTCTTGTAGGATTGTCCTTCGCCACGTTGTTTTAGGCCTCCCTCTCCCTCTGCTACCTTGGGGGTTCCAGTCTAGTGCAGCTCTCGCGATATTGTCAGGGTTCCTTCGTAGAGCGTGCCCGATCCAGTTCCATTTTCTTAGCCTGATCTCGTGGCATAGTTGGGTTTGTTTTGAGCGCCTCCATACTTCTTCATTTGTTACACGATCTGACCATTTAATTTTTAATATTTTGCGAAGGCATCTGTTGACGAATACCTGTAGTCTCGAGGTTGTGGTTGCTGAGGCTTTCCATGTTTCACATCCATACAATAAGACGGATTTTACGTTAGAGTTAAACACTCTTATTTTGTTGTTTCTGGATAGATGCGGGCTGTTCCATATCTCTTTTAGCATGGCGAAGGCTCCTCTGGCCTTCCCAATACGACTTTCTATGTCTTCTTCCGTGCCCCCTGTGCTAGTTATTACGCTGCCTAAGTAAGTGAACTGTTGAACATCTTCGACTGGTGTATTGTGGATGATGAACCTGCGTTGGTTGTTGCTGTTGATTCTTAGGGATTTAGTTTTTGTAATATTTATGTCTAGACCTACTATTTGGGCGTGTTCAACCAACTGATCAAGGCGTGATTGTATGTCATTAAAAGTGTGCGCCACAATACATATATCATCTGCGTAGTCTAAATCTAACAGTTGCTGCTGCAGTCCCCATGTGATTCCTCGTTGTTGGTGGTTTGTTTTGTTCATAATCCAATCTAATGCTATATTAAAGAGTAGTGGGGACAGGGGGCAACCTTGTTTAACGCCTTTAAGGACTGGAAATGTTTTTGTACTCTTTCCTCTGTGAAGTACGCTGCATCGTGCATCTTTATAGAGATTTTTTATTAGGGCTATTATTTTAGGTGGGGTTCCGACTAATTCCAGTATCTGCCAAAGTGCTTTGTGGTCTAGAGAGTCAAAAGCGCGTTTAAAGTCAATGAACACAATGTATAGTGGGGATCTCCACTCTATGCATTGTTCTATTATTATTCTCAAGCTGTTAATGTGATCAATGCAAGATCTGTTTGGCCTAAAGCCTGCCTGTTCATTTCTGAGGTTCTTTTCCACATGTTCCATCATCCTTGTATTTATGATTTGAGCTATAATTTTGTTAATCATGTTGAGGAGTGTAATGCCTCTCCAGTTATTGCACTTAGACAGATCGCCCTTCTTTGGAAGCTTGATTATCGTGCCTTCTTTCCAATCTGTAGGAATCGTTTCCTCCTCCCAAATGTATTTAAGTATTGGTTGTATTACTTTTACAGTGTATTGTGAGTCTGCTTTCAGGAATTCAGCCGGTATGTTGTCTGGACCCGTCGCTCGCCCTTCTCGCAGTTTGGATATTGCTGCTATAATTTCATGACTGGTTGGAGGGTTCGTGTTAATTCTCAGAAGAGGGTGTGCTACTCCCTGCGGTTGTGTCTCCTTCTCTTCAAGTGTGCTGAGTAGACTAGAGAAGTGTTCCTCCCAGATTCTGATTTGTTCTCTTTCTGAGGTGATAATATTTCCAGTGTCGTCTTTCATTGGTTTGTTGGTATATTGGGGTCTTTTTGCTATTTTTGTAGTTATTCTGTAGACTTCTTTTAAATTCTTCCTTTGCATTGCCTCCTGGGCTTGTTCCGTTAATCTGTCCACCCATCTTCTTTTGTCCCTTCTTGCTGTTCTTTTAACTTGTTTGTCGATATCATGTAGTTGTTGAGCTAGTTGTCTCTTGGTTTCGCTTCCGGTGGCTGCATTTACTCTACTCTTCATCGTCACGTTGATAACACTTCTATTTTTGATACCAATCGTTTGATACGCTAAGTGAACCACGGGCTCTATGATGTTCGTGGAAACGGCAATACTGGCTGCTATTGACCTTTTGAGTATTTTAACGAGTCAGGAGACTTTAAACGCGGACATTTGTAATATCGGAAGCATTTATGGCTGTTCATTTTCATTTCACAGTTAAGGGCACAAGGAGCTAATATCCACGGTTGCTACGCTACTTTAGATGGGGTCGACAAATTTGTGGTAAAAAGTATTTTCTCAGGTAAGGGTAGGTACTATGATATTAGGGTAGTTCACTGGAAGTTGCTGTTGCAAGGTCAACCGATTTTCAGATGCATAGGGTAGTGTTAGAGTAGCAAGTGCACGACATGTTTCAAAAACGACCAATAGTTCGTGCCAATGTTATTTATATGAACTTTTCTATTTATTTTGTATAATGTCTAGCAAACTATTATAGTAACTTGTGTTGGGATTCAGAGTTTTTATTAAACGATATTTGTATTTTTTACTGTTGTATTTATTTAACCCGTCACTGATCAAATACGCTTTCATACCCTGTATCAGTTAAAGGTATACAAGCAGCTGAATTTGTGGAAGAGAACATTTGAATCTCCGCAAATAAGTTTATCGAGTTTGAGAATATGAAACCATCGGAATGAAAATCTTCATACCCATAGTCTTAACAGGTAGGTATGTTTTATAATATTGCTGACCGTAAACACATGAGGACCACAGTAGGTAAAATAAGTATCAAAGCCCTGGTCGTAGCCAGGGGGAGACGGGGAGGGGCACTTGCACACCCCTAAAAATTTTTTAAGAACAAATGGACTCAACGATGTGGCTTCCACGAGTCGAAAGAGTGTCCGTGGCAGTAGGGCGGTTCGCAGATAGTGAAAAAATAATAAATAAAAATTGAATGCGTGCCAATTAATGGGTAAGTAAACGGGTGGTATTTAACAGTCTACCAAATTTACCCAATCTTTTCGTGCAAAAAAATACTTTCGTTTCCCAAAAAAACTAAATGCTCACGAAAATTAAGAAAATGCATAATCTTAGAGCGACAACCAAATATTGACATCATGCTAGTCTCTTATATTATTTGTTCCTAAAAATTACTTTTGTTGGCTAAAAATGCTAAATGTTCACCAAATTTTATTCCACATTTAATTCTAACATGGTACCCAGATATTTAATTTTCGTCAGTGTCTTATATTATTTAGCAGTTAAAAAAACTATTTGTTTAGCAAAAATACACAATGTTTACTATATTTTATACCACATTCAATTTTAAAAGTATTCCCAGATTTATAATTCTTGTTAGCCTAAATATCACTTATAAGAAAAATCTATCATGTTTTATTCGGTCTCGTTTATAAATGGGGACATAGAAATAAGTCTGAAGAATTCTTGGAAATAAATCAATATATATATATATAAATCTAACACAAAATTCACAAAACAAAAATGAAAATGAAACTTATTAAGTCTTTTCATACCGCAATACACTGGTTACACTCACTGTAAAAGCTACCAAGTACAGTGTGCGGCTGCAAGCTGAAGCTTGCAAGAAGTTTGTCTGGAAGCGACAAGGAGAGATGCGCGAGTTTATTTCATTTTTGGAGTAACAGAATAATTATTTGACGCACAAGTAGTTTTTTTGAGAGACTAAATATAAATTAATAGCGCAAATATGTAGGTATTATGTACAGCACGGACGCATAACTTGAGCGTTCTAAATTTGGTGAACATTTAGTAAAATTGATAGACATATGGAATTTAAAATGTAAGCAATGGTAAAACAATACTCAACATAGCTATTTTAGTGGTGCTGTTCCCATTTTCCGAAGTATAATAATTCGGCTTCCATTAAGATTTTTTGATGTTCATTAAATTTTTTGGTGAACAGTGCTAGGGATGTATGATTTAATTCGGTGTACATTATATTTGACCCCTAAGGAAATGTTCCGCTTACATCATGATGTTCATGGTGCATTAGCGAAAATTTACACTTGCAGATGTTTCTGAAACAATCTAGATGTAGACGTAAATGCACGCCAAATGCCAAATGGGCGTGTTTGTCGTACTTGTCTCAATATTTGAGTTTGTATTTGTGCGTTCTGTTCCGAGAAAAAAAGTTCGAAAACGACGACATTTGAAAACTTTATAAAATACACAAAACTTTTTGGATTACTATAATTTTAGTAATTTTCACAATCAAGCGACACTGGTACAATCCCTGAAAGAATAAAAAACTTGGAAAAGAAAAACTGAAAAGCTGGAACCAGCTTGATTAAAACGTTTTTTGGCTTGGCTCAATGGTTTACAACAAGCACCATTAAAAGGTCTTTTAGTAAAGTATGATCAAAAATTATTTTCATCTATGGCATATTTCCTAATTTATGAATGCAACTACATTACTTTATGCTTAAATGTCAAACTTGACATTTGATTTTTAAGTGAGTTATAGTTGCATTCATAAATTAGGAAGTATTCCATGGCCATACTAGATAAAAATAATTTTTGATCGTACTATACATTGCATAGTGTGAAAACCTAGTTGTGGTCAATAATGTCAGAGGATTGTTTTAGTGGCCTATGTGTGATGAGTGCACATAGAAAACTTATGCTGGAAAAATGAAATGACCGAGAAGATGAATTTTTAAAAAGATTTCTTGCAGATTGCAAAAACATTATAACTTTTTCAATTTGCAAAAGAATAAAGAAAACACTAATAATAATAATGGTAGATAATTTCACGTATAAACTGTTACCTCCCTCTAACTGGAATCCTGGCTACGCCCTTGATCAAAGTCCTTAGAATATACATTGTGCCCAGAATAGCATGTCTTATATGGAAATTTTGTACAGTAAAAGATTGAGATTTGATCAAAATGTAGCATCCCAAGTGCTACTGTGATCAACATCCAAAGAATTTTTGTTTCATTTTCACTATAGTGAAAAAAAATGCAGTTTTCATTTTTTCAATATAATCCGATTATTATCAAGATAGAATAACCAAATTATACTCCAAAAACGAAAATTAAAAATTGAGTTTATACCCTTTATTGGAAATAAAACCAAAATTATACGATTTGAAGGGATTGGACCTGTGTTTAATTTTTGTTTGCGGCAACGTGGGCCGATCATACGTAGCACAACTTTATGTCCCGCTCTGTAGTGGAATAAAGCGGGATGAGAATATTACAGTTACTCAGTGCGCTTACTGCTATGACATCGCTCTTGCATACTAACAGAATAAGTGGTCTACACGCATAGCCTACATGCCCATACTCAAGAAATTTTAAAATCGACAAGATTAACACCCAGTAATACTGACGGTTGCAATAATGAATGGAAGGGCATTTTACTAAATTATTGAACTAAACAACAATATCATTTTATAGACTTATGCCTTTATGCAATTTGTGTACTTCCCGTATTTAATGCAGAATATGACATACTGTATATTTCTCAGAAAAGGTGAATAAACTGCATAAACATGTATCAATACTGGTAATGTTCACATTTTAGTTTATAGAGGATGACAAGAAACGAGCATAATTCATAAACTAACGACCTTTTTGGAGTAATTATTGCTTTCCTGGAAGGTACTGGGCCTCAAATGCCAGTTTCCAGCAAATATAGACAGTGTAGTGATTGACAAGGTTGTTTGCACTTGCATAAGAGGATTAAGCGTATTTATATATATATAGATATATATATATTTGGGATCAACTATATTGTATCTACATTGACATTTAGTTCAATATATAACAAACTAGTCAGACAGCTAGATGCTGCATTCCCATTCCCCTTCTCCATGCCTCTCGGTTATGTGCCATATCTTCGTTCATGTCCCGCTGTCTCATCGCCTGGCATATCCCTTCGTTCCAGGACCTCCGCGGGCTACCTCTTTTATTTCTTCCAGGTGGTGTCCAGCTGAATATTCGTTTCTGGCATCTTGATTCATCCATGCTAAAAGGTGCCCAAACCATTTCAAGTTCTTCTTTTCTATCCTTTGTATTACAGTTTCTCTTGCCGCCACCTCATTTCTTATTTGTTCTTTTCTTATCCTTTCTATTCTCGATCTTCTTGCACTTCTGCGTAAGTAGTCCATTTCTATTGCTGTTATCTTTCTCTTATCTTCTTCTTTTAATGTCCATACTTCGCATCCATAAGTTAGAACGGTTTCTACCATTGTTTGTCCTATCCATTTTTTGTTTTGTCGGCTAATATCCTTGTTCCACCACACTGAATTAAGTGCTCCTACGACCTTCCTAGCATTTTGTAGTCGAGTTTGTATTTCTTGTTTTCCAAATCCATTTCTATCTACCATCGCTCCCAGATACTTAAACTTGTCCACTTGTTTTACATGCGTATTATCATTGGTTAGGACCTTAAACCTGGTATCTGAATTCACTACTAAGTACTCTGTTTTGTCTAGGCTTATTTGCAACCCCCACTTTTCATATTCCGTGTAAAGCCTTTTTAACATAAACTCCATGTCAAATGAATCCTGCGCTATAATCGCTTGATCATCGGCGAAACTTATTGTAAATAGGAATGCACCACCAACTGGTATGCTACTGGCGCCTGTGTGCAAAAAAGGATTTTGGCGCCCCTTAAGGCATTTTGGATAATGTTTTTTTATTTATTTTTTTAAGGTAGGTAGGTAGGTAGGTGCTTAAAATAAAGCAAAAAACTGAACTTTAGAAGTCATATTTATTTGTAGACTAAAATATCAAAATGAAACAAACAGAATAAAATCATAACAAAATAAATTCTTGTTCACACCCATTTTAAAGCATTTACTTAACTAATGGGGTACAGACACGTTGTTTATAAATACTAGAAAATAACCCAAAACTAAAAATCACATTTTTTTTAGGAACAAATAACAGAAATATTGCCTAATGTCTACATATATATAAGTACTACTTTCTACTTATACTTAGATATTTTAAAAAATATGCAGATACTTCTGATAACAAATACCTAGGTAACTTCGTTATAACATCAAAAATGATAGCTAGGTACAATAGAAAAATAAAAAAATAGCTATGTAGTAGCGATATTTTCCGAGACTTTGCTGTTGCAAATTCATTAATTACATCGCTAAAATTTATACCATAAAAAATTTCTTGTTCAATTGCTAATATTGCTAGCCCAGACAATCTTTCTTGAAGCATTGTCGATCTTAAATAATTTTTAATGATTTTTAACTTTGAAAAAGATCGCTCGCCAGAAGCTACAGATACAGGCAATGTCAGAAGAATTCTTAGTGAAATGCTTACGTTTGGAAGGGTGGAGATTAAATTGTTTTCAAATATATATTGTAAAATACTTAAGGGGTCAGTATCATCAAGTAATGAAAACAACTTTAACGCTTTAATTTCATTAAACAAATCATTGGAGTCTATATCCTTATTATCCTGATCTGTCAGTCGTTCTTCAAGAACAGAACAACGTTTCAAAAGATCGCTGTCACTTAATTTGAATATGTCGCTAAAAAATCCGAAAATATTATCATACTCATTTAATAAGTCAAATCGGTTTTTAGAGAGCTTAAAGTGTGATCTATTATTTTTAAGAAAAAAGTAATTTTAAAGGCGGTTTTTGGATCATGAGGGGTCTCATCTCGGTGTTCATAGTCAAACAGTTTTGGTTTAAATTTCCTCCTGACCGTTGGTAACGGTAAAAGGTCTTCTTCAATTTCGAGAGAGAGTGCTACTTCTTTCGCTTGTACAAGAATTTCTTGAAATGATTGGTCAGATCTATATTGCTGGAAGTGATCAACTAAATTTTTTAGGTAGGTTTGGCATACTTTAATATTAATTGTAGTACTTTGGATTTGTTTGCTGACAATATTTATATGAAATAAAACGTCATGCCAAATAATAATTCCACAAATAAATTGAAAATTTTGTACAGACGTTAAGAGGGAACTCGCTTTATGTCTTGCATCAATGTGAAAGGAATTATCTTCAGCTACTTCTAGAAGACTTTCGCAAACCTTATTTAAATAAAGTTTAAGGGGCTTTATTGCATCAATTCTGCTGGACCATCTTGTCTCACTTAGAGGCTTTAAACTTAACCCGGGGACATTTTTTCTCATAACATCCCACCTTTTTGTGGATGACGAAAAAAAATTATACAACTCTTGCACAAGATTAAAAAAGTTTATTGTAGCATCTGACACCTTAGAAGCGTCATTTACTGTTAAGTTCAAAGTATGAGCCGCACAAGGTACAAAAAGGGCTCTCGGATTCGCATCAAGAATGCGTTTTTGAAGCCCAACATGCTTTCCCTTCATGTTTGCCCCATTATCATAACCTTGTCCCCTAGTATTTTTTATATCTAAATTAAATTTTTTCAAAATTTCTGTCACAAATGTATATATCCCTTCCCCTGTAGAGTCCAGTATTGGATTAAACGCAATAAAACTTTCCTTAACTTCAACCTTTTTTGAAGTGATGTTAAGGACAACATACCTCAGAACAAGACTAATTTGCTCAGTATGACTAGTGTCTGGTGTACTATCTAATATTATTGAAAAATATTTTGAACTGCGAACCATTTCTAAAATATTATTTCTTACTTTAGACGACAATAATTCAATTATTTCATTCTGTATTTGCACGCCTAAATAATGAGTCATTTTAACAGATTTTTTTTGGGAGTTACACACTCGACTAACGTGCTGTCTCATCACTGAATCAAAAGAGGCAAACATCTCAACAGCTTTTAGAAAATTTCCATTATCATGTTCGAAAAATAATTTAGAAGAACCTTGAAATGCCAAGCATTGTGTAGATAAATACTTAACAATCGCAATAATTCTTTCCAACACGTCGCGCCAATATTTTTTTTCCGTTTCTAAAATCCGCAGATGATGAGCATTAACAGTCGTAGATGTCTCCAACATTTTTTTTAAATTTACCCAAGTGTTCATATAACTGTTGTGTAAAATTGACGTTTCGTGTCTCTTCATTAGCAAAAACAAGTGTTGCCAATCAGATACTCCATTTGTATCACAAAAAGTGTTAGGAGTTTTACAAAACAACTTATAGTAGGGAGGCCAAAAGAATTAATAATTATTTTCGTGGGACTAAGTAGGTTTATACCGACAAGTGATAACATTGTAATTAGCGGTGTTTCCTCAGTAGAAAAACTCCTGTTGTCGCTTTCTAAGCCTGTGAAGTGAGGAGCTATGTCACAAAGGTGGTAAAATGGTAGGTTTCAACAGTTTTTTGCAAATATCTAGTTACCTGTGAAATTTACTGTAAACTTTACCTTATACAAAATTAATCTACATTTAATTTACAAGAAAAATGGTCTTATGCATTTTTGCAGTCCAGTAAAGGATTACGGAGATACGGAGGGGGTAAAAATTTAACTTTTTCTGTTTGGCAAAAATTAAAAAAATACGCCTATGAACTCGTAATATTCGCTCCAAGTGTATTATATAAAGGGTTCAAGGAAGTGGAGAAGCGAGATGGTTATAGTGAAGCACCCAGCACCAAAGACGACATACTCGTACATTTGCGCAGATCATCCACTACTACACATGTTGAAGTGAAAGTGGAAGATGGATTTAATGTCACTCTTGGACAAGCAAAATTTCTAACTAATACTAAAAAGAAGATGCAACTGATTGCTCTAATCACTGTACACAACAGCAAGCTGGCTGCAAAGTGATTCAGGCAAAAGGGGGTGCTGACATCAAGATTGTTTTTACAGCAATTGACGAATCAAAGAAGGAAACAGAGGCTATCGTAATTGGCAATAACACCGATTTATTGGTCTTGTTGGTTGTTCATGCTCCAGCCAATAAACAGTTGAAGATGATTGTACCGAAGAAAGGTAACGAAGACGAAAAAGTTTACTGCACTGGTGCATACAGCGTGATATCGGAGAAATGAAGGATGTTCTCTTTACAGCTTACACTTTCGCAGGATGTGATACCGTTTCTTCAATTTATAGAAAAAGAAAAATACCGCCTTCTGAAAAAGTGCAAAAGTGACAAGGAGCTTACACAAAGCTGTTGACTTTTAACAACCCAAATGCAGGCCCAGATGCGCTAGCTGATGCTGAAGCCAGTTCTTCCTTTCAATATTTGCATTAACAAATGCAGATAATTTGGATACTCTGCGTCTTCAATGTTACTTGCAGACCATCGCAAAGAAGCCTGTACACACAAATTTGAGGTTGGCTGTACTTTCCCCCACTTTAGCAGCTGGACAACAACATTCTTATAGAGTTTACCATCAAGTGCAGCAATGGCTCAATGTCAATACAGATTCACTAAAATGGGGTTGGAAAAGGATTGGTGGTTCGTTGCGTCCAGTTGCAACCACAAAGGCAACTGATCCTGAAAAATTGCTCTCCCTAATTGTTTGCACTTGTAATACGGGGTGTGTCAGAAACTGTGAGCGTCGTCAGAGTGGCTAGAAATGCTCAAATATGTGCAAGAATTGCTCCGGACATAGGTGCACCAACAGAGATGCACTAATTATTGACGACGGCATCGATGAAGATAATCTTCAACATGAAAAAGAGCTTAACGACTTTTATCTACTACAGTGTGTAAAATTGCCTTTTAGTTGGCAGTTTTAAGTTTGTAAAACGACTGTTTAATAACATGTTTTCATTAGTTTACGTCGCTAATAGCAACGTGCTTAAAAAATTTTATTAGGCACGTAGTTAGTAGCAACGTGTTTTAAAAATTTTAAAACACTCAAAATTAGGACCGGTTGCTAGTAATTCTAATTTACATGTAAAATATTTTTTATATTTACCGTATTTTTTAGATTCTATCGTAGATAAAATATTGTACAATACACATGCGTAAAGCATCTTTAGTCACTCGTGGGGCTTAAAACGCTCGCTCACTCGCGTTTTAACTCTGCCCCACTCGTGCCTAAAGAGTAGCTTTACGCACTTGTATCGTAAATTACTATTAGGTTATTGATTGCTGTAATTTATTATTATGTAACTACCATGTATGTACATAAAATCGAGACAATAAACGATTTGCAACGGTTTCATTATTTAAAATCGTGTCTAAGGGAAGAGGCGCTTCAGTTGGTCAGTTCTCTTCCAATTACCCGCGATAATTATCAAATCGCGATTGAGTTGCTAACCAACAGGTATCAGAATAAACGTTTAATTATAAAAAAGAACATTCACGCATTGTTCCATTTAGATAATGTAATTAAAGATTCATCCAAGTCATTACGAAACCTGATAGATAAGGTAATGTTACATTTAAAGGTCCTAAAATCTTTGAGCTTGCCCACATATCATTGGGATAGCCTAATTATATATTTGGTGGCATCAAAACTTGATTTCATGTCAAATCGCGAATGGGAAAATTCGGTTACACAAGACATTCCGACGTTAGAGGATTTATTGACTTTTTTGACAAAACGATGCTAGCTGTTAGAGGCGCTTAGCTTTAAAAAAGAACCGGTCAAACGACAAACATTTGCGAACAGTTCCAAGATTAGGGAAAATAATAATTTTCAAGGTGCGTCGCATTTAGCTACAAATAAGGTGCGCTGTGCATATTGCAAACAAGCACATAACATACAAGGGTGTGAAACTTTTCTGAAGTTAGAGCCGAGAAACCGGTACCACGCAGCCAAACAAAACAAATTATGTATAATCTGTCTACGCGATAATCATGCTAGTACTAATTGCCGAAATAAAGGTTGCAGTGTTTGTCACGGTAGACATCATTCTTTATTACATTTTCAACAAGCTGAGGTTGACAATTCACCAAATTTCAGTTCCGAATCAATTTCTGCAATTTTGACACCGGAAGTAATTGCTACAACCTCCAGCAGTAACCACTGTGCAAATCAGAGCGCACATGTATTTTTATCAACCGCGTTGATCGATTTGCTCGATGCCAATAATAAGCCCCACACTGCTAAAGCTTTATTAGATGCAGGGTCACAGCCAAATTTTATTAATGAAGCACTATGTAAGAAACTCGGGCTTAAATTAGAGTCCGTCAAGTTTCCGATTGCAGGGATAAATCAATCTATCAGCCACGTACAGTGTTGCACTGTCGTAAAGTTAAGGTCAAAATGCGGCAAATATGAAACCGCGTTAAATTGCTCTGTTTTGCCAAAAATCACATCGAATTTACCGCTTATTGATTATGAAAGGCAGTTATTCAAAATCCCAAATAATATCAGAGTAGCTGATCCAACTTTCAATATATCTGGGCCTATTGATTTGCTTATCGGCGCAGAAAAATTCTGAGACTTATTGGGCTCAGGTCAATTAAAATTATCAAACCATGGCCCAGTATTGCAAGAAACCAAATTAGGTTGGATACTCGGGGGGCCAATGCGGGCTTTACAGCCTCAACCTCGTCCAGTAAGTTTTCATGCTGCATTAGACAGTCAATTGTCAAATTTTAGGCAACTCGAGACAATACCGGAATACAATGTAAATTCCATTGAGCATTCCGCATGTGAACGCAGTTTCGCAAATAATTACTTTCGAGATTCTACCGGGCGATTTGTAGTCAAATTACCGTTTAAGGAAAACGCTGAAGTATTGGGTGAATCCAAGCAAATCGCGATTAAACGTTTTTTCACATTGGAGAAATCCTTGGGAAACCAACCGAATTTAAAATTGGAATACACTAAATTTATTCACGAATATCGTGCACTAGGTCATATGACCTTAAATTCATGCCCGGATTCGGACATTCCCTCAAACCATGCTTATTTTCCACACCATGCGGTGATTAAACCATCCAGTACGTCCACCAAATTAAGAGTTGTATTCGATGCAAGTGCTAAAACGACCACGGGTGTCAGTTTAAACGATACATTATTAGTCGGACCTCAAATTCAATCTGACTTGTTTTCCTTGCTTACTCGATTTCGAACGTATAAATACGTTCTAACAGCTGATATACATAAAATGTATCGCCAAATTTTTGTTCATGCAAATGATCGACCGTTTCAACAAATAGTATGGAGGGACAATCCGAATGAACCCCTACAAAGTTATTATTTAAATACCGTTACGTATGGTACCGCGTCGGCACCTTTTTTAGCCGTGCGCACGTTGCAGCAATTAGCTCACGAAGAAACGGAAATACTTCCAAGGGCAAAATCCGCTATTCTTAACGATTTCTTTATGGATGATTTAATAACAGGCACAAATGATTTTAATGAGGCTCTGAGTATTCGCGAACAATTAATAGAAGTTTTGAGTAAGGGTGGTTTTGAACTCAGAAAATGGGCAACCAATGAACCCGCGTTATTACCACGTTGTCAAAGGTCAGATTTGACGAACGATCAAACATGGATTAATCTTGACAAGGCGGGCGACACGAAAACTCTCGGACTGTCTTGGAATTGCATTAACGATCTGCTGCAATATGACAACACACAATTAAAGATTTCAAATAAAATTACGAAACGGGCGATATTATCGGTCACCGCTCAATTGTTTGACCCTCTGGGATTGATAAATCCGGTTATTGTAACGGCAAAGCTCATGCTACAAGGGTTATGGGCTAGCAAAATTGGTTGGGACGACGAGATACCGTCCAAGATACGTGAGAAGTGGATACAATTATTCACAAGCTTATCGGTTTTAAGCCAAATAAAAATCCCTCGAATTGTCGTTGAAATTCCTGAATTTATCGAGATTCATGGGTTCAGCGACGCGTCGGAACTCGCGTATGGAGCTTGTCTCTACATAAGATCAAGGTCCGCGGTAGGCGAATATGCCGTACATTTATTATGCGGGAAGTCCCGAGTTGCCCCTCTTAAAAGGGTATCACTGCGGCGCTTAGAGCTGTGCGCCGCCGTTCTTCTCTCGCATCTCTTTCGTAAAGTTAAATCGATAATAAATCTCAAACTGATTCTAAAATTGTGTTGGCCTGGCTATCCGCGGAGCCACATAATTGGAAAACGTTTGTGGCCAACAGAGTCGCGGAAATTAATATAGCAGCAAATAAAGTCGATTGGAAATATATTCCTTCAGAATTAAACCCAGCCGATATAGTTTCACGTGGTAGTTTACCGAACGAACTGCTTCATAATCGTTTATGGTGGCACGGTCCAGATTTTTTATCGGACTCGAAATTAAAGTGGCCAATTAATGACAACGTAGATATTTCGGACGATTCGTTAGAGAAACGAAGTTTAGTCTCAAATGTTGTCACACAAAACAACCAAACTAAAGAATTTTTTGAAATGTTCGAAAGATTTTCTAAATTTTCCAAATTGCAACGCGTTATTGCGTATTGCAAAAGATTCGTCAACAATTCAAAACCGGGCGCTATCAGACAAACGGGTGGATTGACATCAATTGAATTGCATAATGCAGAAACATTTATTGTAAAACAAGTTCAAGCGTGTAACTTTAAGGATGAAATTGCAGCATTGCGTAAGGGTGACCAAGTTCACAGGCTCAGCATTATTAAATCTCTAAATCCATTTCTTGATTATAATGATATTATCCGAGTTGGTGGTCGCTTAGCAAATTCAAAATTGGGTCATGATATTAAACATCCCATTTTACTGCCCAAACATCATGTCACGAATCTTTTGATTTATCGTGAGCACACAAGGCTACTGCATGCTGGGCAACTAGCTACATTGTCGTCACTTCGTCATAAGTATTGGCTAATTTCAGGTCGAGGCAGTGTACCAAATGTCCTGCATAAATGCATAACTTGTTTTAAGACAAACCCGCAGCCCTTAAGGCAAATTATGGGTGATTTGCCCGCGTCTAGAGTCGAGCCCGCCAGACCATTTATTAATTGCGGAATTGATTACGCGGGACCTGTACTCTTAAAGGAAGGTTCCGGCCGTGGAAAACGATCCGTAAGGGCATATATTGCGATATTTGTTTGTCTAGCCACTAAGGCAATACATGTGGAAATCGTATCAGATCTAACGACGCAAGCGTTTCTCGCAGCGTTGAAACGTTTTATCTCACGCCGCGGAAACATAAAAAACTTATATTCCGATAATGCTACTTGTTTTGTCGGCGCTAACCGCGAACTAAAACAATTGAGAGAGCTATTTAAAAATCAAATTTTTCATTCAGAGGTCATCGACGTTCTAGCCACAGATTATATAAAGTGGCATTTTATCCCGCCTAGAGCCGCGCATCATGGTGGCATTTGGGAAGCTGCCGTAAAGTCGGTTAAGCATCATATTAAAAGAGTTATTGGTGAGGCTTCTTTCACGTTTGAAGAATTGTACACAATATTAACTTGTATCGAATCTTGCCTCAATTCCCGTCCTTTAACTCCAATCAGTAACGATCCTAATGACCTCATTCCCGTAACTCCAAGTCACTTCCTTATTGGAGACGTGCTCACTGCACCCGTTGAACCGGATGTGACTAAGCTCAACATTCATCGCTTGTCAAGATGGCAACACATTGAGCAAATACGTCAACACTTTTGGCAACGATGGTCAGCCGAATATCTGACCCAGCTTCAACAGCGTGCTAAATGGCACCACGCTAAAACCAATATCGCCATAAATACTATGGTCTTGATCAAGGAAGACTGCGTACCTCCACTACGTTGGCCGTTGGGTCGCGTTGTCGCTACCCATCCAGGGAAGGATGGCAAAACGCGAGTCGTGTCAATCCGCACCTCGAAAGGCATTATTATTCGTGCCGTAACAAGGGTGTGTCCGCTACCAGTCCAATAGCGATTGTGTTGGTGATTGAACTAATAAACAACTTTTTAAGTGCTTCGTATCAGTGAATTCCCGTGTCATAGACTATGATTTGAGACATTTGATTACACGTGTCTATATTTATGTTCTTTCATGCTTTTATTGTGCTCAGTGTCTTGTAAATCTCCTGTACATAGTATGTTCTTGATAGTTCTTACATTTGATTAATTGCCTTGCATCTAATTTATCTCGTGTACTTTCTGTGTATCATTTCGATGTATTTCCTGTGTTTATTTTATAAGGTATTGTTATAAAGGTCCCCAGTTCCTTTATAGGGGCCGGTATGTTGAAGCATCATATTTAATATTTACTGGAGAATAATCCTAGAAATTGTTCGTGGCATTAGGAGCTGCAGCCAGGTTAATTTAAGTTTTGCTCATCTCCCGCTGTCCTGCAATCTATCATACTTAAGATCCTAATCTTGGATTTGCATGTCATTTGTAAATACCATCTGCAATTTAAAACGGATGTCATTAGTTTATTGTTAGAGCTTTCGGCGAAATGCAGCTCTCTCTTGCGATGGTCGACCATTCCTTCCCCTACTCCTAAAGGGGTGGTTTAACGAATGTCCGAGTTTTCTTGGGCTCGAAGAGACAGACACGACCAGGGTCACGTTAAGACACCGAGAGATATACATCTCCTCTATAATCAGTACCGGCAAGTTTAAATTTGTAATTATACAGTCCGCTTTTAGTGTTACATTGGTGTATATATTGTAAATAAAGTGTTATTACAATTATATTCGTTGTGTTCAATCATTCACGACCGCGACGACTTGCGTGATTCTCCGCCGGTATTTCGTTGTGCCCGTAAGGTTCGGGTCGCAACATCCTTTTTGTATTTTTAACTAAAATTAATAGATTTGGTTCTAAAATATTAGAAGAGATTCAGCAAGCAGTAAAAAAGCGAACCTGTGAACACCGTCAAATCTAAAGCTGCTATATGGAATCAGTTTCAAAGTATTTGTATAGAAAATGTTCATAGCTTGAACGATTCAAATCCTACTCAAAAAATAGCTATTCTTGAAAATTGGGCATATAATACGGGGAGATGATTACAAAGAACATAGAAACAATGTGGAATGCGAAACTCCTTCAAGAAAAATATTTCAAAGATTGTGTACGGTAGCCCGCAATGCAAGAAATGCCAAACGAAGAACGTTGCAAGCTTGTTCAAATAAAATAAAAGTTAGTTCTGTAGCACTAGAAAATTACGAATTGCAAGCAATTGTAAGTGTTTAGGATGAAAACACACCCGAAGGATTGCAAAAGAAGTTCGTGTCAATTTGACAGATGTGATTTTTTTAACTGCAAAATTGACACTCTCTGTGGCTATGCAACACACTTTCTTAATATAACCGACAACTTCAGACCTCTTATGAAATTCCTACAGATTATTTTTTGAGTAAATTTAGAAACAATAATATTTTAGGCATCTCGATTTGTTTGTGTTACCCTAGCTGAAAGTCGTTTCCATGCAAACAACATCAAATTGACAACAGTTATGTATTGCTTTGCTTATACATGAAAACTAAATCCAGCTTTCTGGTTGGTTGATATCTGTACGAAAAAAAATAATCATTGTTATAAAAGTTGTTGTACCTCCAAGCTCCTATATTAACTTGTGTATTCTTAACTCTCCAAACCCATCGTAAAATGACAATAAGGAGCAGGCTTCAATTGCGAATGAATACTATTTAAAATCATAAGTTTATTAGAAGTGGGGGCGCAGGCTCTTCTCATTCGAGGGCAAATGAACTTTTGATTATCGCCTCTGAGCTCATGAACGCCGGAAGATAATGTCCCGCCAGAAGAATCCATAAATTCCCATCGAGTTTGCATGTTTCCAGATGTTCCCCGACCCGCACCGCAATCTTATAAATGTGTGGTTTCCTCCGGTGATAGCGGGCGACCGTTTAATGATTAGATTTTCACTCGCATTCCGACTGTTGGCGGCCCGGATTAGGCGAGGGAAAGACTCGATACTGCCCTTATTTATCCACTGCCAAAATTAATTACATTGCTGCCAATTTAACCAACACTCCGCGCTGTGTTAACAAAACCGTTGATGTTCGCCGCACTTGAATGTTGTTTGCCAGTCTCAGATAATTTGTGAAAATTAATGAACGAAATGTCGTTAATGAACATAAAAAGCCCGGAAATTACGTTAAGAGGCCGCTAAATGGGTAGCTGGAAATTCAAATATGTGGTGAAGTTACTTCGGCGTTGCCAGCGTTTTAAATTATGAATGTTCCAGAACTTCTGCTGCAAATTGAAGTCTATACTGCGATAAATATTATAATAGATGATGGAAAGCAAATGGTTAAAGAGTAATTAACTCTGAGTTTATAATGAAGTTCATTGCACATGTTTTTAAACATCCTGAAATTCTGAATGCTAGTAACATAAAGCTCTAAATGCAAATGTACAAACACTTTCAGTTGATTTAGAAGTTAATAATTATTATTTAAAAAATAAACACATAAATGTAGCTGGTGAATTTAAATTTGAAACCGTAACGGAAGAAACAGTTACTAAATTAGTCAAACAAATCAAAACAAATGCAACTGGCTCAGATAGTATACATTTAAGAATGATAGATTTATCTTATCCCTTAATTACTAAATATTTAACACACATTGTTAATGCGTGCCTTACATAATGGTTTTTCCAGACTGTTGGAAGATCGATTTGGTTCCACCTTTGCGAAAGTCTAGTGATCCGTTACTATATACCATTTACACTTCAAATTTTCTTAATTATATCAAGTTTAGTAAAATTCATATGTACGCAGACGACACACAAATATATATATATATATATATATATATATATGTTCCTCAAATTAATGCAGCCTTGCAACAATTGTCTGATGATTTAAATCGGTTGGTTGAGATGTCACCGAAACATGCTTTAATCCTTAACCCCAATAAATCTTGTGAAGGTACTTCTATTTGGAAGAGATGCTGATCGGCCTGATATTCAAGGTATGGTACGCGTCACAATTAATAATACTAATCTAGCTTTCAAAAATAGCATGAAAAATTTAGGTTTGATATTAGATAATACCATTAGATACAGGCAACATATTAATAAATGCATACAACAAGCTTACATTAGTTTAAAGCTGTTATATTCTGATAAACAGTATTTGGATCCATCAAATAAAAAAATGTGCGAATCATTAGTGCTTTCTCAGTTCTCTTATTGTTCAGAAATATTTTTTCCTAGCTTAGATTCCGATACTTCCAATAGAATACAACGTCTTCAAAATTCATGCTTAAGATTTATCTACGGTATGCGTAAATATGACCATATATCACACAAACTATTTGAATCTAAGTGGCTTAATAAGAAAGACAGGTGTTTGCTTCGCACAGCATCGTTATACAATAAAATTATCTTTGAAAAGAACCCACCTTATTTATATCATGAAATTAATTTTAGAACAGATGTACATCATTTAAAATTGAGATTCGGGGGTCTAATTACACCTCCATACCATAGAACAGCCTTATTCGAGAGATCCTTTCAATAAAATATCAGTAAAGTTTACAATAACCACCCAGAATCATTAAAACTTTTAATGCCATCGCTGTTTAACAAAATGTACTCAAAATTTTTGTCCAGCCAATGTTCGCAAATTTAGCTAACACAAATGTTTATAGTTGCTTGTACATTCAGGTTTTTCAGACAAAATTATATTACTTTGTTGTGGTATACTACCGTAAACAAATATTTAGGCATTAAATTTATACTGTTAGTTAATTAATCGAGGTCCAGTCGAAAAGCGGTATAGTACTGAACTGGCCCTCGTGATTCCACTGTTCTACGATACCTATTTTTTTTAATATTTCTTTTTGAGTGTTAATTTTCAATTGTAGTTAGATGGTGGAATAAAGACTTTAGTATTATTATTTATTTTTAAAACTGAATTCTCTGTGTTTATTGTAAATAGAATCTGACCAGCTGAAGTGTACTTTAAAGGGAGTTCAGTAGCTTCAGTATTTATTAGTTGCTCATAGATTAGCAGGAGTTTATCAAACTGGCTTAGGCAGAATCAGTTACTAACAGGAATGGAAAAGAAAGAAAGAGAAGTCCTACTAAAAGCTATAGAATAGCAACTTAAAGAGTGTCTGCACAAAGAAAACAATTCGACATTTTAAGTAAAAGTAAGAATTCTACTACAGAAAAAATGGATAAATGAAACCTACATAACTTTTGTCCTATGTCGCTGACGTTACAACTATACAAGATGTTCGTTAAAATAATTACCACGCAGTATAGGTAAAACCCTGTTTACTGTTTGTAACCGACTCAATATGGGCGTGGTCATAAACTGAAAAGGCAGGTCTTTACTTCCAATGCCAAATGGGTAGAGACGTATAAATGGTGCTTTTGCACTACTAGTTTCAGAACACACCATCATTGACCTATTTTTTGATCGTGAAGTTGGTTTTCTCCACCTTGGGAGACAAAATAAAATACACAATTTTCACAGTGGTAACTAATAAATTTCTAAGTTCCCAAATATGTTTTGTCACCATCACACATTACTATTTTAACTTTGAAGTTTAAAAAAGTTGTATTGTCAGGTTGACAGTTTACAACGCTTTCGAAAATTTTTGGAAATCTAAGTTATTTAACCGTTGAGGTAGTATAAAAAATAGTATATACACCGCGGTAGAAAAGACCACCACAGCCCGCACGCCTTGTAACCCTCGGTGTTCCGCAATCTTCGCATTTGGTCTATAATGATAGTCTTCCCAACCTTGATGTATAATAATAAGGGGTTCAGACCCAGCTGGGTTTTCGTAACTTTTTTGTAGCTTTTTTGTTACGCCGGTCTCCTTTTTGTAGCATCTACTGGGCCTGAGGAAAGCGCGGATCGGCTCGCTTAGCGGACATATGTAGCGGCACTAGTTCGGACCTGGCTCATTTTTTGTAGCTTTTTTGTTACGCCAGTCTCGACTTCGTTGCCGGGGCCGGTCAGCACAGAAGTGCGGGACTCGTCATTTCAAATCATTTGGTTACTTCCACATTACTATAGAACTGCCACTATGCTGTAGTTTCTACGCGTAACATGGAACATGTTTGTGGAACGATAATGTGGGAGTTATGCGGGCAACTTTTGAAATTTCCGAGGAAATCGTTCTGTTAGATACGACTTTCTTTCGCAAAAGAAAACAGATACACTGTACAATAATATAGCCTGATTATATACCTATATATATATATAAAACTATATATATATAAAACCTTCCGGGTGATCCGCTTGTTCATTTCTCCGAAAAATCTGAACTGACAAATACACACACATAATACATATTTTTCTTGTATTATTTACCTAGAGAATATGAAGTGTTTTTAATAGAGTACATTATGAATAATAAATTTAAATTACTTTGATCTCTTAGGTTAATATAAACAAGAATGCGAGGGACAATTTTATAAGAATCTTTTCGGCCCGTTTTCATATTATTTACTTGGAGATCATCAATCTCTTTCCAACTATTTGCTGCCCATCGATAAATGAACGAAGTGTAATGGCCCATTTCGGTATCCCCGCACAATATTGACTCTTGTGGATTTATTCGTGGGTCAGAGGATTTTTAATTTTTACTTTCCCATACCCATAGGTATAGGGAAGTCTTGGAATCATGAAAATTTTGGAAATCGAGATTTTCACAGAAATATCCGTTTTGGGCCTCTAGGAACCCAAAAAAGTGGTTTTTAAAAAATGTCTGTCTGTGTGTGGGTGTGTGGGTGTGTGTGTGGGTGGGTGACGCTCCTACAGCCGAAAGTATTGCTCCGATTTTGATGCGCTTTAGAATGCGGGGGTGTATCGAAAATTCATCGACAAAATAAGCTTTTTAAAAAAATCCGAAACCGGAAGCGGAAGTTACGCATGTTTTTTTGGTACGACTGTTTTCGTGATTAAAATTTTGAAAATTTTATCGCGGATAACGATAGAGGGTCATAAGACAAATCTGTTAGTTTTTTGCCCAACTCGCTAGGTTTAAAATGAAGGGCGCTATAATTTTTTGAAAATTTTGAGTTTAACGCCCTATTACTCAAAAACGGATGAATCGATTCAATTGATTTTTGTTTTCTGAATAGTATATGAAGACTAACATGAGGTGATATAAAAAGTGTTTTGAAAAATGTTAAGGGGCCTAAATTACAAATTTTCAAAATTTTGGAAATTTTCTAAAAATCATTTCTCAAAAACTGCCCACAGGAATTTGTTTAAACTTCATACACTAATAGACCCCGAAAAGGGCTATCGATCTGTTTTTTAAAGAATCTCATGAATTATCTGTGGCGCCCTCTACGAAGCTTTGAAGTTTGAAAATTTAAACCCCTTTAATTAATAAACAAAACAAGATAGGTAGCTGGGGTTTTCACTGAATTTCTCAGTGCATAATGGAGCATATGAATATGCAAAAAAATATTA
Source organism: Agriotes lineatus (assembly GCA_940337035.1). NCBI lineage: Eukaryota > Metazoa > Arthropoda > Insecta > Coleoptera > Elateridae > Agriotes > Agriotes lineatus. The sequence continues at coordinate 141,179 of CALNHX010001049.1, forward strand.
CACTCGTGGATATATGTAAGTGCACCGGCCCCCTCCCCCCTCTATTTTTGAAAAATAATTTTTTTATTCTAACGGTTGTTATATTTTTGCGTCAAAGAATCTTTTTCCGCGAAAATAAAAAAATCGATTTTGTATGCCCTAGAAAATATAATATCCAGGTACTTAGAAAATTTCACCTCGGTGCTACAGCCGTTTTGAGGAAAATAATACATAAACTGACAGTGGCGGCTTGTTCACTTGGCGCCATCTACAGAAGCTCGGTGGTCACGTTTTGAACTACACATCTTATAACATAAAATCGTAGCTCTCTTTGTTTGCGTGTAACTATGTTTGTTCGCTATCTCCTCCGAAGATACTGGACCGATTAAGTTGTACGATGGCTTAAAAGTTTGCTAATTTTCAGACTTATATCGTAGGCCGGTTTTTATTTACAAAAAAGTGCGAAACAGTTATAATTTAATTAACTTCTCTAGGCAGCAGTATAATTTAATTAACTTCTCTAGGCAGCAGAGCGGAGCGCCTATCGCTGTCTACTATTAGCTCGGGTGCGCGTATTATTCAAACAGGAGAGTGTGGTTCTGCGGTAAGCGTGCTGGCCTATCACGCGGAAGCCTCGGGTTCGATCCCGTCGATGCATCTTTTTTTTTTATTTATATTAATGAATCTCTCTTAATTTTGCGAACCGAAACGTAGTTCGGGTGACTCACTAGTTCTTTTATATTTACCGGCAATTTACTTGAAAGTGTAAACGCTTATCACGGTGAAGACGTGAGTCATCGAGTTGAAATTTTGATATGTTGTAAAGACTGTTGAATAAAGACGATATGAACAGTTTCCAGTATGAGAAAGTCCAGGGAGGTAGTCACGTCCACTTTTTTTTTTAAAATTTGGTTTAGCGCAATTGGCTCAGAAGTGTCGTTATCATTGGTCACCTCGAACATAACTACTTCACCTGGAATGTATTGAGTTATAGTCGATGAGTAATAATCGCCTTGCATGCACTCATCGCCATGGGGATTCGTGCTAGCTTGTGTTTTCAAACTCAAATTCATGCATGCTGACGTGCGGCTGTAAAAATGCGATTTCACGTCCTAGGTACATAATGTACTATTAAATGACGAGTCCCGCACTTCTGTGCTGACCGGCCCCGGCAACGAAGTCGAGACTGCCGTAACAAAAAAGCTACAAAAAATGAGCCGGGTCCGAACTAGTGCCGCTACATATGTCCGCTAAGCAAGCGGATCCGCGCTTTGCTCAGGCCCAGTAGAGGTTATAAAAGCGAGACCGGCGTAACAATAAAGCTACAAAAAAGTTACGAAAAACCAGCTGGGTCTGAATCCGTGCCGCTACTGTGAAGGTTCAAGCTAGCGGATCCGCGGTTTTCTCGGACCCGGCTGAAGCTGTATATGCGCGACCAGCGTAACAAAAGAGCTTCAATCCAGCTACAAAAGACCCACCGGGTCTTACGTGGTGCCGCTACAGAGTGCTCGCCAGCTTGACAGCGCTTCCTAAATGCGGACGCAACCTCGCCAACAAATCCAAAAGAAACCATAAAATAAACCCACTTACCTTATCGAACCTTACTGCAATGTTACTACCATAATAATCAACAAAATAAAAGAACAAAATAAAATCGAGTACCGAAGCTTTAATGCCACCACAATACATACGAAAGCACAAGACTACACAAACACATTAAAATTTCCTCCAAAAAATATAACTATATACCTTTATCACAATTCTAATTAAAGCATCGCCATAGCTTACGATCTCGTGCAAGTGAAAAGCTAACAGTGAAGTCCTACCGATCTAATCAGCCACCACGCTTGCCTCGAGCGACAGAGCGGGGCGGAGAAACTTCTTCTGCACTCACACAAAAAACTGTCTGTCAGAAGTCTGCAGAAGCAGCCTTTACCGAAGGGGGATGGATGAACTCATCGTGTCGGACTCCTTCCACTTGCACAGCTATCTTTATCTTTACGGCTCCCAAGGCAAGCTCGTGAGAGGCAACATCAACGCACGTGCGTCGCGTTGCCTTCGAAAATTTTGACGAGTCTTCACTCGTCTGAGAATGCGGGCACATACAGCGCGCGCCGAAATTAGAAGACAACGCGGAATATCTCGACTGTCCCTAACAAAACAAACAGACGTTGGAAAGACTAATGAAGAAGTCGAAATAAAAATGCTGATTTACCGAAAGATTTCCACCGCTTGTCAGTTGATGAACAAATGGACAGCTGTCAGCAGCTACATACGAATTTTGAAGTTCTTTTCGAAGAATGGTATGGATACCCCTAACTAGTCTTAGCGTATTGTTAGTTTGACAGATGCCGTAATTACTCCTGCTTATTTGTTCTAACTATTTAAAGAAACCTTTATGGTATGGAAGTACACAGAAATGCAACGCCTAATTCTTTGTATTGATTTGGAACAGGTTTCTCATGCATATATTTCCATAACACTTTATTTGGATAACCGTTGCTTCACAACAAATTCATATAGTAAAACTAAATCCAATTTTATCTCATTCGACGGTACAGTCTACTAGTGAACGAGTTTTGATCGAAATTCCAGATTCACATTACAGTGTGCTTTTTAAAACTTGCCTTTTACTGTAAAATACTGTAATAGGGGAGCGGGTTATAATAGTGGACTGGGGTAATAATGGACAAACCTAGTAAAATATTTAAATTTACCGCTTCACACTTTTCGTTGGCGGTAAACATCACTTCCATGTGAAGTACGGTAAGTTAAAATACTTAACAAAATATTTTTGTTTGAAAATGTTTCTATGTCTGAATTTAACATGCAAGTTGACGTCTCTGCTCACAACAATTAACTTTAAAAATCAAGTTTACTATTTAGAAGTAAATTGAATATTAGAGGTTGTTATCCAATATTGAGGTTATGTATGTAGCAAATTTGAGGTTTTCTTTTAAAGCCGGTTTTACACTGGTTTTAGTCTACGATTACCCACACAAATTTAAACTTTGGTTGTAATAGTGGATGTACGAGTTTAAATTACGTGTATAATAGTGGACGCTCCCAAAATCATTTATTTATTTCCGAAACATGCCTAGAATATATAAAAGTAAAAACAAGCGAGTGAAATATGATGATGGGGCTCTGCAGGTAGCTTTAGCAGAAGTAAAACGTGAGCATACCTTAAGAGATGTAGCCGAGAGGTATCATATTCCGAAATCCACTTTAGGAAAATATAAAGAGGTTGAAAATATTTTAAATATCCATGTAGGTGCTGGCAGAAAAACAAAATTGCCAAAAGAAGACGAACATGCTTTAGCAAAATACATTTATGAAAGTGGTAAATATGCTACGGCTTAACCAAGGCTGAAATGTTGCGATTTGTAAAAGAGTTCTGTGAGGGTACTGAACTAACTTGGAATCAAATAGGGCCTGGTCGCGAGTGGTACGAAGGATTTATGAAAAGGCACCCTCAGATTTCTGTTCGTAAAGGTGAAAGCATGAGTTCACAGCGCTTGAGGGGAGCAGATCCATTCCTAGTAAAGGAGTGGTATCAATTATTACAGAGATTATATGAAAAGGAGAACATTTCTGCTACAGATGGACACCTTGTATTTAATTGCGATGAGACAGGGTTTTGCCATGATCCGAAAGCTGTAACACTTATTGCACCCAAAGGACAAAAGAGAGTTTCGAAAAACATTGCAGGCTCCGGCAAGAAGAACACCACTGTCCTAGCCTGTGGAAATGCTATAGTGGTGAAAAGCTGCCACTCTTTATAATTTTTAGAGGCAAATATGTTTGGCAGAACTGGATATCTAATGAACATTATCCAGGTACTTTGTACACAGCACAAAAAAAAAGGATGGATGGAAGGTGACCTGTTTTTTAAATGGTTTACAGATGCTTTCTTAACTTTTGTAAAATCGATTGAAGAAAGGGGCGTTAAAAAAGCGATCCTGATATATGACGGTGCAAGTGTTCATATCAGTTATAACTTATCTAAATCTGCAATAGATAATGGAGTCATCTTGATAAAGTTACCTCCCAATATATCTCCTGACATGCAACCTCTTGATAAATGTGTGTTTAAACTAAATAAGACAATGTGGAACAGGTTAATGATTGACTTCAATAGAGAATTTCCTGGAAAATTATTGCCCAATGAGAAGTTCTCTAAAAAAATTTAAATAATATGGGAACAAACCTTTAAATCGGAATATTTAATTTCTGGATTTAGAGCCACCGGACTTTTTCCAGTAAATTTTAAAAGGTTCCCTGAGGAAGGGTTTGATCCTGTAAAATTTAAGAGATATGAAAGCGGAGATCAAGAGGTCAATACTAACAACCCAGAACCAGATCAAAACCCTACAGTGGAACCAGTAGCATGACCATCAAAATTCTAAGATTTCATAAGGACAAAATTAACTGAAAACCTGTCCAAAATAGCTCCTGAATCTAAAAAGAGAAAAAGGGTAACTGATAATGTAGGAACTGTATTAACATCTACCACTGCTCTGAAAATACTTAAAGATATGGAAGATAAGGAAAATAAAAAACCCAAGAATAAAGGTAAAAAGCAGCTAAAGGAAGAGACTGAAAAAATAAAAGGTCGACCGAAAGTAGTAGTAAAACGTAAAATCCGAAAACTATCAACTTCATCTGAATCTTCAGGAGCTGAAATGGTTTTTGAAAGCGAGTTTGCAGAAGAAGAGTTCAGTGAAGATGAAAATGAAGATCTAGAAGAAAATGTTATAAATGGTTGTGCAACTGTAACTGTAAACAACATCCACCGTGGTAGTTTTCTTCTAGTAGAATTCATATACAATCGCAACACAGAAATAATCTGTTAAAACATTTGTTGCTCAAATTTTAGATTCAAATTTGAATGATCAGTATCGAATCAGTTGTTTACGAAACTACAAAAGAAAAGGAAATACATATGTATTCCCCCAAGTACTCGATATAATATATAAACATAATTGAATATATTCAAATAAAATCTTTACTACCCTAACCAAAAATTTTAGAGGACGCCATATTTTTTCTAACGTAGGTTAGATTAGGTATAAACTGTACGTTTTAATTTCCTTCAAATATACAAATGAATACACCTACTTAATGTTTTTTTTGTGTTTTATATCTACCTTTATTACCTATGTCTAAAACAATTATTCTTTAAGACAAATGCAGCTCATAAGGTTTCTTTATAAAAAATAATATTCAATTTAGTGATGAATTTGGTGCCTTTGTTTATTTAATAGTACGGGAGCCAGTGAACTTTTTTGTTACGTCATTGGGCTCACGGCTAAATTAAACTTCATGAATTAGTTTTTGTGCTGATATAAACAAAAACCGATTTCTGCAATCCCGGATCAGGGGATAACATTAAGGGTTGCGCTGTGAAAGTTGTCGTAATTGACGACTATTTCACGTCATTTTTAAATGCAAAATACAAATTGCCATTAGAAGTTTAATTAACACATAACAATAAAGTATATTTCTGCAATATGGAATCCGGGGATAACCCCTTCTGCAAAGGGGGTGAATATGTAGAGTTGAAGTTGTAAAAAATTTTGTAAGATAAATGAAAATTTTTTTTTGCATGCACTAGTGCGAACATTAAACATTACAAAAATGATATTCTGCATAACGAACTCGGGGGTCATGACTTTCTGCAAGCGCCTCAAAAGTAACTTATCGCGCACCGTCAAATGCTCGTGCCGAGTCAATTTCACGTTATTATATTCAACAAATCAATACGATTTGTGCAACAATAAATATACACGAATTTTTCTTACTATTCTCAATTTTCTCAAGCATGTTGTTATCGTGTTTCTCAAGTGCTACCGGCATTACCTCTTTACACAAAATAGTACAATTTCCACAAATTAATGTAATAAACACGACCTTTAGAACGTTTACAAGATAAACTACAAAAAAGGCATGATCGAGGAATCGTAGATGCTTCCGAAAAGCTCGTCTCGATATCTGTTTTGAGGTCTACTGGATCAGAAACTTCTTCTAGAGCAATTAACGATGAAGTGGTACTCTCCTGTGTTGTATTAAGATGTTTTTCAGTGCTGCTCTGGGTTTCAGCAGCCTGACTGTGATCTCTGGAAAGATTTTTTGATGGAATGTACAAATCTTTTCATTGTAATTTTTTAGTTTAGTTGCCAGCAGATGATTTTTTGTGTAATCGGAGAGAAAAAGCGGGGGACTTTTTAGCGAAAAAGAAAATGATTGTTATGATGTTCTGTTACAGTATCAAATTAACCTTACGACACTCACGAATGGGCGAGTATCGAATGCTAAACAAATCCGAGAAATAGGGCACGCTCACCCTGACAATCGTTAAAAACAGGCTAAAGGCTTAGGCTCGCATGCGCTCAGGGAGATGGGCGTGGTTCAAAACGGTACACCGCAGGGCAAGCGTGTCGAGGTATATACAGGGTATTGCTAAAAAAAATGGGTGCCACCAGATCCAACTGAAGATACCCACGTTTAACCGGACCTGAAGGGTTAAACTGAGCGAGAAGTACTCAAATAACTATTTCGGGAACCCTGGTGCAGCGACAGATACAAACACCTACCTGGAATGCTCTTCCGCCACTTCCGGGCCTCACCTTACAATCGTCGTAATACAGTGACACAGTCCCCCTGTAAACAAACATGCACAAGACACGAAAAAACAAAGAATAAGACTGTTCGGTTAATACATCTATTGGCCACACCAAGTGACCTACCAAACACCATACAAAAAACAGGTATATTCGGCATCTATGCCGGCTTATAAAAATGGCTTATAGGGTACTCCCAGCTGGGAGGCGCGTTAACTAAAGGTTTCGGCGCATAGCTGAGCCGAACAACAAATCCAGGCCTAAAGAGGTGAAACGTCGATTTAGGCCTCAACAGGCATGACGCGCGAGTGCAAAGCCTGAACTTGAGTTCGAGTCACCAGACGCCCTGACTTACAGTGAAATATCTAAGAATAACAAACATGAACGGTTAATCTACACAAACAAAGCTGTCTGCCAGCGCAAAATATTGGAACACTACGTTAAATTTTATTACTTATAAACTAAATCTTCCGCGATTGAAAACAATTTCGAAAAATTCCTGAAGTTTGTTCATAACCGTAAAATACAGAATTTTGATCATTTTTGTTTTCTCTGTTTTTGCGACTTTAAAATGTTAAAAAGTAGTACATGCATTCTTAAATTCGTGTATATTTATTGTGAGAAATTATTGTTGTGCAAATTGCATTGATTTGTTGAATATAATAACTTGAAATTGACTCGGCACGAGCATTTGACGGGGCGCGACAAGTTACTTTTGAGGCGCTTGCAGAAAGTCATGACCCCCGTGTTTGTTATGCAGAATATCATTTTTGTAATGTTTGATGTTCGCACTAGTGCATGCAAAAAGAAATTTTCATTTTTTTTATAAAATTTTTCACAACTTCAACCCTACATATTCACCCTCTTTGCAGAAGGGGTTATCCCCGGATTCCACATTGCAGAAACAAATTTTATTGCTCTCTGTTAATCAAACTTTTGATGGGAATTTGTATTCTGCATTTAAAAATGACGTAAAATAGTTGGTAGTTGCGACAACTTTCACATCACAACCCTAAATGTTATCCCCGGATTTGGGATTGCAGAAATCAGTTTTCGTTTACATTAGCACAAAAACTAATTCATGAAGTATAATTTAGCGGTTTACCTTATGACGTAACAAAAAGTTCACTGGCTCCCGGACTATAAACATGCGTAACCTTTTTAAATTTACTGTGCTTCAAATGAAACAAAAAGCTGTTAATTGTGTACGTTTAGGGCATGTCTCTTATTACCCGCAATTAATGAACAATTAATTAAGAAGCAATTGGCAGAGTAAGTCTACTATTACCTACTGGGGGAATAGTGGAAAACAACACAAAAAAATGTACTTTTATCTACCGATTGAACAGTGAAGTCTATTCAATTAAAGATGTACTTCTTGGAGTCATTCATCGAGGTAAGTTCCCTGAATTAATTTGATTTTTTTTAATGTTAATGGTTTCAAAGAAAAACAATAAGCGTGTCCACTATTAGCCCTTAAGTCCACAATTACCCTCCGCGCCCCTACCGAATTTTGGGACTTAAAAACAACTACCGCTACTTGTTCGTGAATTTAATTAAGAATAGTGATTGGTTTGAATACACGAAAATTCGAAAACTTCAGTCCGATAACTATCATTCATTGTATATCACCTTCGGAAAACTTTTGTAATCAGCACTACAGTTATTTCTCAACGCAGAAATACGTACGGTATAGGTAATATTTTTGTGTAATTTAGCTAATTATTTTATTGCGATCCAACTACTGTTGCAATTGCAATTTAATCTGCCAGCTTTGCATACTACATCTCAATTAGCATTAGCTCGCAGGTTAAGTGTTATTTAGGACCACTAATTATTGCAATGTGCATAGCTTGTAACAAGTTCAATGTGGGAATTGTTATATAGTGTTTGACGGCTCATCAATATTAACAATTCGCTCCATGTGGATGTGTACATCTAAAACAAAATAGCCTTCTCTAATTTGGCAGTCCAGCCCACATTATGTGAAGCTGAATTTACATGTTGTTATTGTAGACTGTACTGAGTGAAGGAGGCAATTTTAAATTGTTTGAGAAGTCAATTCACTTCTTCACCACACTTGCATTTGAATTAGAATGCGTTTACGAGGCATGTGGTCGTTATGAAAAAACGTCACAAGGGGCAGTCCATGAAAGATCCAGTCGTAACAGTACAAGAAAGGATACCCATAATACTCGAGAAGATAATTTCAGACCAACTCGGCTTGACTCTACGCAGATGTCACTTGCTAACAATAAATACATCGTGCGCAAAGTACTGATTAATATTTGAACTTTAAACCGGTAGCGAACTTTACAGTCTGCACATGCAGCAGTCATTTCGGCCAATATTTTCTACCAATTTCGAAAAGTATTTATTCATATAAACAAGGGTTTTCTTGTTTTTCTGTTATAGACAAGGTACGACGAGGTACTTTAGACACCAACTACTATGGTCATATGGTCGAAGTCCTACTACCAATTTTTCCGAAACTAACGAGTTCCAACCCTGGCAAGGGACCTCTTACATGCTACTGATAGTAGTAATATGGGACCCACGGCTTTACATCACTTCCGAATGTTGGCATTTATAACGTGGCTGAGGCTAAGCCTTATCAGGAGTTGAGTAATGCTGGTTTAAGAGGAGAACGTTAAGAAAGATGTGCTTTGGCTAGCTCGAAGAGGGGCGTGGATCTCGATCCAGCTTCAGCGTAATCGTGATGTAATTCAAATAACAGCCAGGGCGCCAAGAACCTAAAATTGCCCAAAGCACAACGAGAGGCACACACTATTGGTCCAAAACAGCGGATGCAACCTCACCAACAAATCCAAAAGAAACCATAAAATAAACCCACTTACCTTATCCTCCCATATTCAACTCATATTATTAATTATTGTCTTCTTAACAATACTTACCCAAAGGACTGGAAAAAAGCTGTTGTAATCCCTTTCCCTAAGATTTCAAATCCTACTGATTATAAACATCTAAGGCCAATTACTATTCTTCCGACGTTATCAAAAATCATTGAAAAAGTAATACAGATACAGTTAAGGCATTATCTAAATAAGCACCATATTATTCCAGAATGTCAATCGGGATTCAGATCGGGACATAGCTGTGCAACTGCGCTCATGGACATTACAGATGACTTGCTTGGAGCCACAGACCAAAATAAAATTAGTATTTTAATTCTACTGGACTTCAGTAAGGCATTTGACACTATCAGTCATAATATTCTTCTGGCTATCTTAAAACATATAGGACATTCACCTGATGCCTTAGCCTTGTTTCGCAGCTATTTGTGTGATCGTTTTCAAAGAGTAGGCTTGCCTAGCGGTTTATCTGATTGGAGAGTTGTAACACAGGGTGTTCCGCAAGGTTCCATACTGGGAACCCTGTTATTTACCATATACACTCACAGCTTCTGCAATCCACTACAAACTTCTAAAATACATATGTACGCAGACGACACCCAACTGTATCACTCCTTCAATTTTGATAATGCTATCCAAGCCCTGCAAGACATAGAACGCGACTTAAATTATATATCTGCAGTTTCATCTAATCATGCATTGCATATTAATCCATCTAAATCGGTCATTCTGCTTTTTGGTAATGCGCACAAAATATCTCTGATAAGGAAAATTATTAACCTTTCAATTAAGGGCACACCTATTCCGATTAAGGATGAAGCTAGGAATCTCGGATTGGTGATGGATAATACATTTAAATTTGTAACTCGTGTTTCTAATTGTATAAAACGCGCCTACATAAATATCAGACTTATTTTTCCTCATCGTCATAGCCTATCAACTAAAATTAAAACCATGTTATGTGACACGTTAGTCCTGTCTCAGTTGTTGTACTGTGCTGAAGTGTATGGGCCTGTAATTTCCAATGACAGTGTTCAAAGAATTCAGAGAGTTCAAAATGCTTGCATAAGGCTTATATATGGTATTAGAAAATATGACCACGTATCACATAAACTTGTTGATTTAAAATGGCTAAACATGCAGAATAGAAGACTGTTGTTGACGGCCTGCTCATACCACAAAACAATAATTGAAAAACAACCTGCTTATTGATATCATAAAATCACATTTCGAACAGATGTGCAATGTGCATTCCCTAAATTTAAGATTTAAAGGAACAATCACTCCGCCCCTACGCCGAACAAGTCTATATGACGGTGTATTTTCATATGACATATCTGAAGTTTATAATAACCTAAATTATGACATAAAAAATGCGTCATTGCCGATATTTAAACATAAATTACGCCAGTTTCTCTTACTTAACCAATAATATTCGTTCTTCTTGCCTATTTTCTTTCTTTCTTTTCTAGAATGGGATATCAATTATAATTATTATATACATACCTGTACCCTCCCTGTTACATCGAAATAGATTTTAATTTAGTTTAGATGTTTCACTAAGAGTAGGCATGTATCAATACTTTTTGGAGAATACATTGATTCAAGAGTATATTGGAAGAACAAATTTTTTTTTTAACTTTATCATTGTGATTCTCACATATTATTAGTTACGCACAGGCAAGAAATGGTTTTTTTATGTGGAATAAGTGATTTATTATTATTATTATTATTATTATCGAACCTTACTGCAATGTTACTACCATAATAATAAAAAAAAATAAAAGAACAAAATAAAATCGAGTACCGAAGCTTTAATGCCACCACAATACGTACGAAAACACATGACTACACAAACATTAAAGTTTCCTCTGAAAAATATAACTATATACCTTTATCACAATTCTACTTAAAGCATCGCCATAGCTTACGATCTCGTTCAAGTGAAAAGCTAACAGTGAAGTCCTACCGCGCTAAAGTGTTTCTTCAATTAACCGATAAACTGGGCTCCTTAAGCTCAGGATGAGTTCAGGGTTGAGAAGTTACGTTTGATCTAATCAGCTTGAACTGAAATAGCACATGGGTCTCGTTCCAGCCAACAGGCGAGTCTAAATTACTAGGCGCAAATAGCCGGCAGCGAAGAGGCCCCTAAATTGAGTGTGTTATATAAAGCGCACAAGACAAAGCTGTGATAAGCTATTGCTTAATCGCGCCGTTCCCGGTACCGCGGAGGCCTCGACAGTGGAGATATGCTAATCGGTGCGCTTAACTGCAGCTCTCATGTAATTGGGAAAGATAATGCTACAAGGTTTTCGCTAGCAGGGCGCTCTTAAAATGGGTTGTGCCAAATAAGTCCCATTTGCTACTTTTACAATTATTATCAGAGGCAGTAAAAAGAGGTATTCAGCGGCGTAAAGCAACTGAAGGTTGCTTTACAATCAAACACCCGCGGCAATACAAAAAGGCAAATGTATTAGCATAAAGCAACTGAAGGTTTAGTTGCAATTCATTAACAGTAGCGATACAAAAACAATCTAATAGCGTAAGGCAACTGAAGATTGAGTTGCAATTCATTAACAGTAGCGTTACAAAGGCAATCTAATAGCGTAGGGCAACTGAAGGTTGTGTTGCAATTTATTAACAGTAGCGTTACAAAGGCAATCTAATAGCGTAAGACAACTGAAGGTTGCGTTGCAATTCATTAACAGTAGCGTTACAAAGACTTAAGCGCGCAGGCACGATACGAAATGCTATCAGCACATCCAGGTGGAACGGCGGTCACCAGCTGGAGCTCGCGGTATCGCCGTGAACGTCTAACCTTGAACCAGGAGCGGGTCCTGCGGCAACTATCTCGTCTCCTCCACGTGGTTGATAGACAGGCGACGTCGTCTTCGAGAGCTCGCTGACAAGGGGCCACGATGGATGCAGAAGCGGCGATTAGATCAATGACGAGTAGCGTTCATTGACGAAGGATGCCAATAATTAGACGGTGACAGAACAAAAGAAAAAAGGCCTGAAATGGAAGCTAAACGTCAGCCCATCGGCCACAAAAAGACTAGCAAAGCCAACTTACGAATTTTAAACGGCCTGGAGTTTTCTACTTCCGAACTATCATTCATTCCTGGTTCCCCAGAGAGGTGCATGTAACATAATTAACACTGGAATCCAATCACGCACCGGATATTATGTGAATTTTTCGGGATAATTCCACTTAACAAGTGTCACCAAAAAAACGGAGCCACGAAAAAGCAACTTGAAGTTCGGAAGAGGAAGTAGAAAATGCCCGTTTTCCAAAATGGAAGCCGGAAATTGCATTGAATGTACATGTGCCGAAGAAGCGCACGCACTGCAATTTCAAAATGTAAGAAATCCCAGATAGGCAACCTAGTACGAGTGTAAGCACCGAGACGCGAGAAAAGTTGCCGGGCGTTTAATGAACAAATTGAAATGTATTAAAAGATGTTCGACCCGTCACACATTGTCTAGAAGTCTTCATTAAGTGGCTATATAAGGACATTGTGGTAAATTTTTAACCGGTAGCCATTTTGAGTCATTTTTTCTATAGCCAGTCCCGGTCGCATATACGTAATCTGCAGACCCATAAGGTATTATGACAACTGTTCGGCCACAATCGGTAATTGATTAATATGGAGCCAATGAAAGTTTAAGTAAAGTGCAGACACAGAGAGGTATTAGACGTCTGCAGTTTACTTAGTGGTTTCGCTTTGAGTTGCTATATCGTATTAAATGTCGTCTAAAATTACTATAAATTATTGAAATATAGAAAGTATGCTCCCAGAACGCTAGGAGTACAATTTGTAAACGACACAGCTGTTTGATTAAATCTAACTACCAAAGATGAAGTTTAGGTTAGCTTCGCATGTTTATCTTTCGACCAACCGACCGAAAAAACAGACCGAAAGAATGCCGGTAGATATACAAACTGTATCTAACCAAATTTAGCGCTTACAAAATGTAATTTTTCGAAAACAGTTAAAAGAATCTGGTCTGATACACGCACACAACTTCCTTTTACAGTGATTTTATAATTAACCATAAATTTGATTTTTAATTTTTAAGCATTTGTCAAAAATTACAAATTTTACAGAAACCGTACAAAACAGAGCGTTAGTTGAAGAGACAAATTTTCTCTAAAATTCTCTGCTGAATTGAAAATGTAATAATATAGCGGGTGTTCTATTTAAAATATGAATTAATAAAAAAAGAAAAAGAAACAAAAGAAACCTATTTTAGAGGTATTCAACTGGAATTCATCAATACACATTAAAAATGTAGTAAAAATGCTTGACAAAATCGTTAGAGCCGTTTTTTTTAAATCGAAAGAAAACTGAAAAATCACAAGAGTAAAAACACCATACTTCCGGTTATGCGATTTTATTCAAAAACTTTCTGTCGCATCTAGATAATACACAAAACTTATATATGAAGTTTCAACGTCATACCTCTTTTCGTTTTTTAGATATTCTGTTCACAGACAGACACACAGACAGACAGACAGACAGACTCACACACACAGACAGACAGACCAATGAACAAAAACATGTTTTTTGGGTTCAGGGGACTCTAAAACGTGAAGATATGTTGAAAACTCAATTTCGAATTATTGTAAAAGGTGACATTTTTATTTTATTTTTAGTGGATGAAGTGATTCATTTTCGTATACACAACATGACGCAAACTACTTTTACGTTCTAAAACGCGTCCAGCGACGTTTGAATTAATTTAGTGAATAAAATGGATCAGGATATTTACCAATTTATAATTTCAACTTAAACAGTTAATTTTAACCCTAGAATTATACTAAAGTTAATTAATTACTATATGTAATTACATTGAATTCCAATGTTAAAATGACATAAATTTTATAATTATTATTCATAATCTATCAAATAAATTCATGTTGACAGTTCTATAATTTTTATTTCAATTTTGCTTAATATTAATTCAATTTTTTGTATTCGCTCCCCAAACTGGTTACTTTGGAAACTGTCTAGGATCCTCAAAATGGCCATTTAGAGGCCTTGTACTTAAAGTCGTCATGGCAACATTTTAGCGGACTCAAACATTAGTTGCCATGACGACTTTAAGTACAAGGCCTCTAAATGGCCATTTTGAGGATCCTAGACAGTTTCCAAAGTAACCAGTTTGGGGAGCAAAAAATACATTTTCGCGCGGCCTCCTAATATAATGCCGCGTTAATCGTAATTGAAACTTCATATTATAATGTTTGGAGAGCTAATACAAAAAAACGTTGTATGCAACACGTCTTCAAATGGCTTTAGAGGACTCATCTTCATATTACGGGCTCGGCTGCGCTTCGCTCCGCCTCGTCCGGAAACATTACGACTCGTCCCCTAAAGCCTTGCTTTGAGGACTAGTTACATAAAGTACTATTTCGCAAACATTTTATTTGTATCTCGTGTTTTTTTTATCGAAAAATCATAAAGAAAGTATCACTTTTTTTACTCATTTGTAGTTGTTTTTGAATGACTACATGTATTCACATACATTTTCCGATGGCGAGCCCACACGTGTGTTACATACTATTTTTCCTGCGACAGTTTCGCATTCTACAACAAATTTAATCTTTTAATTTGACATTCGTTAAAAAGTTGTCGGTTTTAACCAGTCATAGTATGATTCTTACATGAGAGTGCAAAAAGTGACTACTTTCTGCACTGTCGTAGAAGTAGCATATTATTATACTAGTTTAATAAGTGGTCCGATTGTAGCACGAGTGGGTTTGGGGCATGAGTGCGCAACGAGGAGTGCTCAAATAGAGCTGCAATGAATTTTATTCAACGACGATAATACACTAATTTTATTTACTTTCAACAAAAATAATCAAAAACTTTTAATTTTGACATTTCATAAATATGACAATCTGTCAGTTGTCTGAAATAACGTTTTTCATATGAAAACAACAATACAGAAACAGTGTTTTGATGGACTCCATTACAGCGGTGTTATAATAACCACATTAAAACATTAATATACGTAAATAATATCTGTATTTTTCGTCAAAAGTTAAAAGTATTGTTTTTTTTCGTAGGATGAAGATTTGTTCACGAGCAGCGTCATGATAATTTTACGAGCGAAAAATGATATCTCAAGAAGTAAATGTTATTTTTTCTACGAATATTAAAAAATAAATTTACATTATGTATTGCAAAAACTACAAATGAATTTAGAATCTGGCCGTTTTTGGTTTACTTATTGTAGCCGTAATAAACAAAATAGCCACCATTCTTGCGAGCAAACAATTGGTTATTTATTAATTTCCATAGCAAAGTGCACTTTCATCTGTAGAGTGAAACAAAGAGCTACTTTATAAGCGCTAAACTATCTAATAAAGCTCTATTTTATAGCGCAGTAATTTTTTTCATAAAACTATTACTCTCGTAAAAACAATCACTTTTTGTACAACTGTCATTAAAAATTACATTTTTATTCCAGGTAACTACACTTATATATGTCAAAATTAATTTATGAGAGAGCACCTTAAAAGTACACACTTTTAACACGTTAAAAATACTTACAGCCAGTCTTATAATGATCACTAATCTGAGATTAACTTTAATTCGTTGTTAAAATAAACAAAAGCGCATCAAAATTTGTTTACTAATGAATAAAATGTCATAAGCACTAACGTTTTGATGCGATTTTTTTTGTTTTAACAATGAATTAAAATTTAGTGATCTTTATAAGACTGGCCGTTAGTAAACCAATATTTGTCAGATAACTATAAGGAAAATCAATAACTTTCAGTTGTTTGACAGCTCGATATTTTGAAAAAAATCTAGTAATGCTTTCTGTATTCTAATCAAATGTCAAAATTAACATGATTATTTTGAAAAATGTCTACAACTGCTTTCTATATTATAATCAAATTAATAAAAGTTACATTTAGTCAGAAAAAATGATCTTGCTGATTTTTAACGACAGTTGTACAATAGTATATTGTACAACTAATTATTAAACTAATACTTCTTCTACGAATTTGAAGTTTTATTAACGAGGGCGAAGCATAATTATCGCTGGTAACTCGAAATTTGGCCGAAAAGCGGTCATATTACAAACGTGCAGTAACGTGAGAAAATTCTTATATCAAAATTAATTAATAGAATCTAATTACATCTGACCAAATATCTCTCGTTTAATCGGAATAAACCGAACATTTTAAGAGAAAATACTATACTAATAATAATAGTCTGTATTTATCAACTCAAGATACAATAAATACGAAATAATAGTGGTCACGGTGCTTGCGTAAAGTGCAGACGCATTATAATGCAACACGTCTGCAGTTTACTTCTATTCTGATTGGCCGTACGACTTCGGAAAAAACGATGTGATGGGTTATACCTTATGCGTCTGCAGATTACGTATATGCGTCCCGGTCTGCTGTATTGTACGACAAACGTCACCCTGCTAAATTATGTTATAAACGTCATTTTATACGGACTAGACATATGTGAGGTTCTGAGATACTCGTACTTGACTGAGCGCTCTATACCCACGAGTAGACATTTCAAATTGGTTTAATGTGAGGTGGTTTAATGTGCAGGGTCGTTTAATTTTTGAAATTACGTTTACGTCGATGCTAATACTTAATTAATTTATTATAGTCCTTCCATATACAGTGTACGTTTGATTTTTTAATCGTTTTTTGATCAGTTCTCTGTACTTACCGTAAAAGACGCTATTTAACTTCCACAAGTCTCTATTTACAATTCACTGCGTTTTTGTCACAAAACTGTTGTAAAAAGTGAAAAATTTGGATTTGACTTGGAAGTGTCAATAATAGTACAGTGTTAAACGTCAAGAATCGTCGCCGGCGGAATATCGGAATATAAGGTAATGTGTCTTTTCTTGTCTTCTTTATTGTGTTTTTGTACAATAGAAAAACGAAGGTAGGCAACATTTTGAGTTGGTCGACACAGAGGCTACGTACAAAAACTCAACAACAGTTTGTTTTTTATATGCATAGAGTAGAACATTCAATGTTACATAGTCCATAAATTCTCTTTGCCTTGATGTAATAATCTTTGTCATTAAAACCATTATATAGTTTATTATAGCTTTTGATTTGGGTTAATGCGCAATTTTCCAAAAAAGTATTTTATTTTAACTCACTGACATTTACTTAAACGAAAATTCAGCATTCGCTTATACAGAAGACTGTAGAATTTTATGAGAATTATTTCCTTCCACCTGATATTGGGGCTACTTTAAATAATAAAGGGCTTAAAAGGAATTCTGTAGGACTATGTGTAATTTTTCGAACGACCCAAGATGGCGGATATCTCAACATCCAATCAGAAAGATGACCAAAATTGGCCACACTGCCCTTATACCGTGTGAATAATGTAAGATTATACATTGGCAACTTTCTTTTAGCACTAATCAAGTTAACAATGCTAGTAACAATTGTTGGTTTTGAAATTACAATGAAATAATCCAGTTTCAATTAGTTTTTATGGTCACTGTGTTGTTATTTTGTTTACAAACACCATGGTAACATTAAGTAAATGCCCTATGTCTAATTTTGCATAATTCAGCCATGTACAGGCTTACATTATTCTCACTGTATAGATAATGTCATCTGCATTTTTTATTTCTAAAAACCTCACCGGGACTGGGAACCAAACTCGCGACCCCAGCACAGTAGTCAGAATGTTTAACCCGTGAGCTACTGAACCCGACTACTACTATGGGTAGTTAATGATGATTTTATTTGAGATTTTCTGGATATTTCGCTACATTGTTATTAATATGCACAAATTGCACATTATCGTGTTTTGTAGTTGTACTTTTGTATCTTCTGCATTTGTATTTAATTCCTCCTATATATCTCTAACTGCAAAGACCAGCGTTCTGTTCACATTTTATTTGCCTGGGTTATCCTGTATTGTGTTCCACCTCCCCACAATTTCTGTAAGTCTTTTACAATTCCTGTTATTATTGGTACGTCGGTACAAACTTCCCCTGAGGTATATCTACTCGTTGTAAGTCTCGGTGCCCAACATGTAGTTTTTCCCTTTATTACGTCGACACAGGGCCATCCCTCCTTACCACCTTCCCACTTTTTCTCAAAATGATTAGAATATCTGATAATTTTGCTTTTTTCTCGTTTACCTTGTAACCACTTGCAGTATCTTGTTCGTTATACGAAGTAGATCGCTTTTTCAAAGTCAACAAATGAGAAATAGTTTTCGTTGTTGTTCTAAGGACTTTTGTATTATTTATTTTATTGTAAAGATGTGATCTTGCGTACTTCTACATTTTTTTAATCCACTTTGGAATTTATCTAGTGTATTTTCTACGCTTGCTTTTAGTTGTCTACCAATTTTTTGTTCAGAAACATTTTTATTCATGGGTAATATCGTTTAGTTTTTGAGATTTCTTCTGATTTGAAATCCCATTTAATACCTGCTCAACAAAATTAGGGGAACACTTTTTTAGCCGTGCAGAAATTTTCAAATTAAAGGCAGACGCAAGTATCAACTTTAGTATATTGTTCTTTCAATATTACTTAACAAGATACAAACAACAAATATGCTGTATTTTAACGGTTTTCTTGAGTACCACCAAACTAGTGAAAATACTACCAAAATCAAAATGTATTTCATCACTTAAAATGTAATGGAACTTCTGTTAGCGCCCGAATAGCGAGTTTTAGTAGCCCGTGTGCCTTCCATTAGCATCAATGACAACCTGGAATCGTCGAGGCATCTTGCGAATAAGACGTCTTAACATGTCTTGTGGTAAATTTCGTCATTCTTCAACAAGACCCTCAGCCAACCCCCGAAGAGTCTGAGGTGCAGCAGGATGTTTCCTAATACGCCTGTCGAGTAAATCCCAAACGTGTTCGATGAGATTTAAGTCTGGACTCATGGCTGGCCACCCCATCACTTGGATTTCTTGTTCCTGGACAAAGTTTGTTGTTAAATTTGCGGTATGTACTCTACAATTATCCTGTTGTAGGATGAAGCCATCGCCGAAATTGTTCGCAAATGCCACAACATGCTCTTGAAGAATCGTCTCAACATAAATTTGTGTGTTGAGACGTTGGGGAACGACAACCAAGTCGGTGCGACCGTCTATACTGATGCCACCCCATACCATGACCGATCCAGCTCCGAATCGGTCCACTTCCTGTACACACACCGCAGTATATCGCTCTCCAGGACGTCTATACACTCGTATAAGTTGTATACGACCATCGCAACGAGTTAGACAAAACCGCCACTCGCCAGTAAAAAGCACAGACCTCCATTGTCGAAGTTGCCATTGCACATGTTCGCGAGCAAAGTTTAGACGGATAACTTTGTGATCCTTGGTCAAGCGAGGAGCTCGCACATGCTTGCAAGAAGTCAGATTGACTTCTTTGAGTCATCTTCTCACCGTCTGCCACACCAGTGGAATTTTGGAGTAGATTTTGTAGCTCATGAGCAATAGCAGTTTGTCGGCGAAGACAAAATTAACAATAGACCGGTCGTCCCGAGGGGTAGCTTTTCTTTCACGGTCTTGTCCAGTTCTCCTGGAATATCTACCCGTTTATCGGTACCCATACCAAGCTCTGCAGATAACATATGGAGTCGTTTGGAGCTGGTTAGCTACATACAATAGAGCGACCATCTTCAAGCAAAGCAACAGCCCTCGCGACTTCAATGTCACTTAAATAACGCATTTTGGACTCAGAAGCAGTGAGAAAGTTAAAACTGACGTTTCCTATGCCCAATGACTAATTTGATAAGTTTCGGATGTTTGCTTTGTGGTCAAAAACCACTTTGTTTTGAGATTTTCTTTACATTTTGGCGTCTACGGAGAAAATGAGCAAACGAATCACCGTAATTTTTTTTGCACTTTGTCAGTACAAGTCTAGAGAATAATATAACAAGAAAATATCCTGCTTCTATTATTTTCCGGAAAATTTATAAGCGTTCAAAAAAGTGTTCCCCTAATTTTGTTGAGCAGTGTATATTGAAGAAAACTTGTAATCCTGTCTCTATGATATTTTCATCATGTCTGATGTAATTTTGTATTATTCTTGTGTTTTGCATTTTTAAATACCTACTCTATTATTACTTATTTTTTTGTACTTGTTGACGTCTGTTATTTCTTTTTTTGTCAGTTTCTTTTATATCGGTCGGTTTTCCTAGTAATTTAACAGTAGTGCTTGATTTGTGCGTACTCTTTGCTTATCATGTAAGTTTATGTACATAATATAGTTTTTACAGAGTTCTTTATTACTTGCAATGAATGCAACCGCTTGCTTTCAATCACAAATTAAAATTTAAATTTGAAAAATCCTTTCTATCTATCTATTACTTGTTTCTTTCTGTCAGTGCCCACTTATTTATATCTGTAATAGAAGTTATGTCGTCTACGTTATTTTTTCTTAACAAATTATTTCCAATTCGTATTCTATTTTGCGAACTCTTTGTTCTTTATACAATTCACAGTTTCCCGCAGTTACGTTTGCTAAATAACTATCATGTGACTTCAAAATTTACAAATCTCGCCATTGCTTTTAGACCAGCGGATGGTGGATTTTATTTCTTAACACCTCAAACTCGAGGGTAATGGGCGCTCCACTTTACAAAAGTCAAGCAACTATTACGTAGTTAGCAAAGTGCGCCTCGTAGCTATTGCGGTTTGTTTTTGAGTACAGTGCCTTTATATAGACAGTGGCGACAATGCAACCAAGCCACACCCCCGCCGCCATATGAAACAATTTTTTGGCTTTGCCTAATTGTTTCGCCATTTATCCAATTATTTCAGGCTTAACCTGTATATTTTTAGTTAAATTATAATTCCTTTTGCATTTCGAATTCGTAAATTTTCCAAACCAACGCATTTTGTACCTGGATCAAGTTCCTATCGTTTGCAATTTGCTCTTTTGACCTGTGCTATCTCTTATCAGAGCTGCCGTGGTGTATAAATGGTAGGGGGGTCGATCTGCGATTTTTACTACCATTGCTTATTTTATTAATTAATCGCAGGTCGGCTTTCTTATTGTTTCACTGGCGCGACCAACGCTATGGGGCTCGATTTTGGTAGTTACATCAGCTGTGTTTACCTGGATGTCTTTATTTATCAATATTTAATTTTGTATTCATTTTTCTATTCACTTTTGTAATTTTCACATCTTGTTGCAGTGCACGTATTTATATTTGACTTTCTTTTCTTTTCCTTTCTTTACTTATCCTTTCGTCGGTTGCTTATTGACTTTTCTTCTCTCATCTTTCTTGACGAATGATTGGTTTAGCGGTATGTTTATAGGTAGTGTGATGGACTTTGTTGAAAGGGTATGCTTTGGTGAGTGAGGTTTCTGAATGGTTTCTTTGATTGGTTGCGTGTGTGCTTTGGTATGTAGTATGTCTGTTTTTTCCTTATCTTTCCTTTGGTTGTTTATCGGTGGGTCGAAGGCCTGCGTGAATTACTTGTGCGGTTTGGTGTAGTTTACTCCATCTTTGGGAATTTTTAAGTAATTGCCTTGCCGTACTTGTATTTACTCAGGGTCTCGACGGGTTGTTTCCGGGTCGTTCTTTCTCTGGCTTTTCTTTTTTGAATGCGTTTATGCATTTCCTTTTGGATGCGATTTTGAATGCGGGGTTTTTGTTGGCTGCGTCCGATGTGAGGCAGTCCTTCCTGTGTCCGATGGGGTGCAGGTTTGTCTTCTGTCAGACGTGACAGAGGATTTGAGCCAGTTTTGGATGCGCAATTGCATCTTGTTGCTCGTTTTATTTTTGCAATTTTTTGCGTCTTTTTTACGCACATATTTTGGGTGCGGATTTTTTTTCTTTGCGATTGAAGGCGGTTTGCTTTCTTGTGTTTCCTCGTCTTTAAGCGTGTCCATGTCTCCGTAAACCCGGGTCACGGCATGGAATGGTAGACCTAGCCAGTCGAAGCTTGGATGAGTGGGTGTGGCAGCGTGAGTTTTTCCGAACTCTGGTTTTTTGGTTCTTTTCCTCTCTTTTCTTTTCTCTTTTCCTTATGTCCTGTTTTCTCTTCTGTTTTTAAAAGTTGCTGTAGGGTATGTTCCCTATGGATCTTGCATTCTAGTGCTTTTCACTTTCCTTTTTACTTACCATTACTTCCGTCTCATTTGAGGATTTTTTTTTTCAAAAGCGCTTCGCTTATTTGGATTTGGACTATGGTATTATAGGATATTGTGACCGTGGAAACACCTACAGTGTCCCTTTTAAAAACTTGTTTTCTTAGTGCTTTTTGTTTCTTGCATAGGGTGGTAGGTTGGGCATGCAGGGAAGGTCACTGTTTGGGAACGTCACCATCTAGTTCTTCCCTTTTGTAACGTATAGGGTGGTAGGTTGGGCACGCAGGGAAGGTCACGATAGGAAGCACTTTCATCTTGCTTTCCCTTTTAAGCAACGGTAGCAGTTGGGGTAGTTTCTTTCCATATTTTGGGATATTTTTTTCGAGTGCTTTCCCCATCCGTGTTTGTGTTCGCTTAGAACCTTGATCGATTTGATTTTCAGATCGTTGTTCATGGCTTGTTAGCTATGTTGTTTTTTGATGTGATTTTTTTCGAGACGGGTTTATACTTGTCTGGGGTTTTTTAAATTTTATTGTTGTTTGGGTTGGTTTTTTTGGCCTTGTGGAGATTTCTGGGAGTTGGGGCTAGCGATTGTATTGCCATCCGACTCAGTGAGGGAGCCACATTCGGTCCGTCATCGGCGCGCCTTTTCCATCTAGCTGCGACGACTGGCTGAATGCCCGAGCGGGGTTTGGTGGTGATGCGGTTGTTCCCTCCGGCTTCTGGGGTCTCTACCTAAATTCGGGGCGGTTATGGTTTTTAGGATGTTATCCTGGGTTTTCACCCGAATCTTTTTGTCGCAGTACTTACTGTGTTTCATTTTTTTGAAGATAATTTTTTTACTCCCATACTTTTTGATGTTGGGTTATCTTAGATTTGGAGTGAGTGATGATGATGCGGTTCGATTTTTTCGGATGTTTGTGAGTTTTTCGGATGTTTGTAGGAAGGTGGATTGTGTCCTATGTGATGCAGTCGGTTTTTGCTGTGTTTAGCAGTTTTTTTAGGCTTCTGTCCGGTTTAGACAGAACGTCTATTTTTTTTGGCGGTGTCCTATGTGGTGCCCCTGTTATTTTTAAGCCGATTTATAAGGGTTGTTTCCCTTGGCTTATCTTCTCGAAAGAGGATTTTTCGATAGCGTTTCGCTTTGTGTGTTGGCATCATCGATCTCATTCTCGAATTCTTTGGTTTCCTACATTTTTTAATGTTTTCATATTTAAACCTTTTTATTTCTTTTGGCCGTGGGGAGTGAAACAATTTTTTGGCTTTGCCTAATTGTTTCGCCATTTATCCAATTATTTCAGGCTTAACCTGTATATTTTTAGTTAAATTATAATTCCTTTTGCATTTCGAATTCGTAAATTTTCCAAACCAACGCATTTTGTACCTGGATCAAGTTCCTATCGTTTGCAATTTGCTCTTTTGACCTGTGCTATCTCTTATCAGAGCTGCCGTGGTGTATAAATGGTAGGGGGGTCGATCTGCGATTTTTACTACCATTGCTTATTTTATTAATTAATCGCAGGTCGGCTTTCTTATTGTTTCACATATTTAGGCAAATTTATAACGGGTGTTCATTTAAATCCGTAATCAAAGTCGACTGTGATATATGTTTACGTTTGACAGTACTGAAAATATTTGAGATTTTCAGGTTAAGATTTGCGTCAGTCTGTGTCAAATAACAAACAAAACCTAACCTGCTAACCCCGAATTTGACATAGACTGACAATACACTTCAGTACTGCCAAACGTATAACACGTATCACAAGCGATTTAGGCACCCCATTGTCGCCACTGTCTATATAAAGGCACTGTATTTTTGAGTAAGGTCACTAAATCACGTTAGCTACGCTAACACAGGTAGGGAAACACCATGGTGACAGGTTCAAAAACGAGTTTGTCAATGTCAAATTTACCATAGGCGCTACTAGTAAGGGTATAAATATTTTTTCTTATTATTAATATATCCTTCGAATGCGATGCCACAATCCTTTCTCTAGGTTGTAAGTTAGGCAGATGATCGTTTTTAACCGCAATTTAAAATGTGTTTTGTCCACTGACCCTGAAACTTGAAGAGCTGGAGAAATATCAAAGGTAATTTTTCACGATTACAGATCATTTACCTTAATTATGACCTGAAGAGATGATTGTAATCTCGGATTCCCTAGTTCTCCCGACGAATTTTGTCAAAACGTATTTATATTTAATAGCATTATGGTTTTCATTTGTTGCGTTAAAGGTTGCCTGAACAACAGCATAAAAGGGTATACGCGGTTTCAAGCAGCGAGCTGTACAAAATATTCGCTAAAGCTTTATATTTGTGAAAATTATTTTTTTAAGGTGGAAAACGTTTACAAATAATTCTTTATGTAATATTTATTTATTGAGTTCACGTTAGGTACACAAACTTCAATTTATTTCTGTTATAACCTATAAACTGATTGGGTACACCACTGACAAAAACGAGTTTGGTTTGACATAAATAATGCCGAGTTTCCCTACCTGTGTTAGCGTAGCTAACGTGATTTAGTGACCTTATTTTTGAGGTATCCGTAGCGCACTCTCTGAGCGCGTGGTTCTACTGGTTAAGGTGGCAAAAATTTGAAATATTTTCATTCACAACCAGTAGATGGCTCTGGCGTCAATTATTCTCCATGCAATGTAAGCCGCAAAGAGAGGCTAGTTCGTACCCTGTTTTGCCGCCTTGCGGTCCGAAAAACATATCATAATAGACCACTGCCACATGACATTCAGAGAACAAATCAATATTATTATTTAAATGCCGATTTTTCCCTAGAATTTTGACATGGGAGTTTCCCATTAAACAAAAAGACAACCGATTTCCTCCGTTTACCCTTGCTTTGCATCAATGTTAAAATACAAAATTAAAAATGACGACTTGATGTTGCACTTTTAAGTGAGGCGATTTTAGTTAACAAATTTAAGTACTACAATTCAATGACAAATGCAGTATTTTTTCATAAAGATTCAAAAATATTGAGTTAAGCAGAAGTAGAATAAAATTAGCAGAAAGTTATAAAGTTTATTGTCTCAACGTCCTAACTGCAGAATAAGAGTGTCAAAGTGTTAAAATGCAGGAAACAGACTTAACAGTATAATAATAAGTAATTCCATAGTAATTGTATGAATAAACATGGATACATCAACAGGTTTCCAAGTTTTGTTACAAATTCAGAACAATAAATTATAAACTTTAGTAATGATAATTAACAAATTAAGAAAAAAATAGATTTAACACTCTCATTTTTGTATTTTTAAATTATGTTGAGTCCTAGCATTAATTATTTCCTCAGAATCTTTACACTTTAAGTTTCGTGGCACACGCTTAATTATCAATTCAGGCAATATGCAATCTTTATAAAATGTAGTTAGGCATGGCAGCATTTTTTTACGCCACAACTCTTTGTCGCATTGGATTTCTTCAATAAAAAGATCTTCTTCCAGAGTTGTGAAAACAATAAAGTATCATAATTCTCTTTGGCATATATTGAGTTGATCCTGCACCTAAAATAATACTAGTTATCTTAATCTTATACTATGTTATTAGAATTGAGAGCATTATCCTCTTTCAACTCAATTAAATACCTTGTAATAATACATTTCAAATGAAGGTTCCAACCTACTTTTTATAAGAAGAAACTTTTCACTTCCTTCGTTGCTTCTTCCAAAGTAAATTTTTTTCGGACCACAGATGGTGCACACTTCACTTCAACAAGCGCTTTCTCGCTTATTATACCTGCAAATGATGTCACAGGGAAAGTTCTCAAATTATTTTAAAAAGCATACTATCAGGACTGGCTGGTAAAAATCCATAATTTAGGTCAACATATTAACCACTAGGTACCACAGTCAACTTCTTGAGGTGCATGAACTTCTCTATAGCTATTGTTTGATTCACACAGATGCGTGCATCAAAACCTTTTTGATTATAATTAATCACGTAATTGAAGTCATAACTGTTTTATCTCATTCAAAGGTCGTGGTAAAGCCAAATTTGCATATTGCCGTATTTGTTTGCCTCTGTTAATGTTGGAAAGGAATTTGTAAGCTTCCCTTAATGGCTTTAAAGCGGATGGATACATTTTCTACTAGAACTTAAGCCGACTTAGCATATTTGGGAATCATGGGTTTATGGATTTCGTTCAATTGCCTCATTGAGAGAGCTTAGCATTAAGGTTTCTTAGAATAAGCATTTTTCCTAAATAACGTGCGATGCTCCGATTGGCTACGCAGGATCGCCTCAGCCAATAGTGTTTGAGCTTGCCCCTCCTTGAATTGGCGAGTTCGTCTCGCTGTAAATTCAGAGTTAGTTAGATTCAGAGCCTCGAGGAAGCAAGTTCAGCTATGCTTTGTGCTAGTTTGCGTTTCGGTCTAACTCCCTGGTAAAGTCGTTTCCAGGTTGTTTTGTGTTACGGTTACGCGCAATTCGCTATTTTCGCGTGGCCAATCCAAGCGTGTCACAACAGTTGAAGCTTTTGTAAAAAACCATCGGTCCATCAGTGACGTTTGTAATCGTTGTTACTCAATATACTCGTGTTTGTTAAGTCTTGTTTCACTCCAACAACTAACTGAACCCAAGTTAGGGTTATTAAGTGGCAGTTCCCGGCAATCCCATTGAACCGGAACTCGCAGTGGATTAATTGGGGGCCCCATTCGTGGAAGCCTCTTATCAAGTTAATCGCACAAAAAACATTGGTCCTTCGAGCCGGATTTGGAAGAAGCTAAAAAACGCGAGTGTACAAGTTTCCAGTAGCTGGTGGATGCAATCGCTCCAACATCATTTCGTCGGAGAGCGTCAAGAAACTTCGCCAACACCAGGAAATTCAACCATCGAGAGCTTACACCGAGTCCAGGTCCCACGTCAAGCGGCAGCGATCGGCAGCGGGTTGGTTTTCTGTTCGTCAAGAAGTTACTACGTTCTCAAATCAAAAGTAAGTCCTTTTCCATTACACCTTCGTTTAGTGTTGTTTTTTGCTTGTGTCAGTCATGGTGGAAACTCGTTCGACATCAGCGGTCATGTCGGAAACTCGCGCTTTAACCACTCGTTGCAAATTCATAAAAGCCAAAGTAGATCGTTTCGAAACTCTATTTCATAGAATTTCTTCGTCCAGCCCCGTGAAGGCTCACGAGGTCGGCAACTT
This sequence comes from Agriotes lineatus, assembly GCA_940337035.1. Classification (NCBI taxonomy): domain Eukaryota; kingdom Metazoa; phylum Arthropoda; class Insecta; order Coleoptera; family Elateridae; genus Agriotes; species Agriotes lineatus. Next base: position 168,897 of record CALNHX010001049.1, read on the forward strand.
GTCAGAAGAGTTTAGTTGTTTCCAAAATTTGTTGGATGAGTATGAGAAGTCAATGGAGGGCCTAATGGAGGCCGACGCTGAACACTTTGATGAACTTTTCAATGAATTCGACTCTTTTATGACTCATTTTAGCGAGATTAGTAGCACAGTCAAGGAATTCTTATCAAAAAATAAGATCAGTCCGGGTATAAAACCTAATCTAGGTCAAAATTCTTTGCAAAGTGGCCCTTCAGGAGAGCTCGCTGGATTAAGATTACCACCCTTAGATTTGCCTTCATTTTCGGGGAAATTCGAGAATTGGGTTCAATTTCATGACTCCTTTACGTCGCTTATTCATAACAACGTTAATTTGACCAACGTTCAGAAATTTTACTATTTGATTTCTTCCCTTAAGGCAGAAGCTGCTAGTTCAATCTCGTCGTTAAAAGTTACCAACGATAACTATACCATTGCTTGGGATATCCTAGTCAAGCGATTTGAAAATAAGAAACTGATAGTAAAATCAAACATAAATGCGTTATTCAGTTTAGAGAGCGTAAAAAAGGATTCACATTCGTCTGTTCAAAGGCTGCTCGATAGTGTAGTTAGAATTTTGGAAATTTTAAAGGCGTACGGGGAACCCACAGTCGACACCATACTAATACACATCATAGTTTCGAAGCTCAGCTCAGCAATGCAGACTGACTGGGAATTATACAAACATGCCGGACAATTTCCTACTTTGCGAGAGTTGTTAGATTTTTTAGAGAGCAAAAGTCACTTATTAGGTTCGCTGGAAGCTGCGAAAATAGGTTCGAGTTTGGGAAATCAGGGATCCGAGCAAAAAAGTCATGCACGCGCTCATGTAGCCAGAGAGCAAGGTAATCACTCTTGTGATTTTTGCAAAAATAGTAATCATTCGATTAGCGCTTGCGAATCATTCTCAAAATTGTCGGTAAACGCTCGTATCGAAGAGGCGCGTCGTTTGAAATTATGCAACAATTGTCTCAAGCCCGGACATTTCGTGGTAAAATGCACATCGTCGAGATGCCGCGTATGCAGAAAAAAGCACCATACTTTACTGTGTTTGCGTCCAAAGCGCGACGCGCACGAAAATACTTCGTCGCCGCGTCCTGGACCGCCAGAATCCAGCAGTGACGCACGGGAGGTCGGGGCCGTCTCCCCGAGCGAGGCACCCGTCGCATCCGTTTCAGCAGCTTGTAGCCGTCCTGCAATCGCGGCGCCAGCGCAAGTTTTATTGTCCACGGTTAGCGTATTCGTAGAAGGATCCTCCGGGTCATTTTCCCGGGCAAAAGCTCTTTTGGACCCCGGATCCCAACTTAACTTAGTTAGCGCCGACTTGTGTCAAAATTTGAAAATTGAGAAACGAGGTAATGTCACCTCACTGTCGGGTGTTGGTGCCAGGGCTCTGAACGCTGAATTCAGGGCAAACGTTCGAATCCGCTCCCGCAACGGGAAGTACGAGGACATTTTGAGCTGTGTTGTGTTAGACAAAATTACGGACCCTCTGCCGGCCCTTGCTTTCTCGTTGAGGGATTTGAAGATCCCACCAAACATTGTGCTAGCCGATTCAGATTGTAATACACCGGGAAAGATTGATCTTTTATTAGGCGCGAATGTCTTTTGGCAAGTGCTCTGTCAGGGACAGGTGAAATTGGGCCCAGAGAAGCCATTCTTAACAAAAACTCTTTTTGGTTGGGTTTTAGGCGGAAACATGAACATCGAAAATCGAGCGCTCATGCTTTCAAATAGAGTTCATTTAAGTGTAGCCGGCATCGAGCACGGCATTCAGAGATTTTGGGAAATCGAGGGGGCTTACGGTTCATCAGGCCGACTCTCTGCTGATGACAAATTTTGCGAAGACCATTTTCAATCGACTACGAAACGGGCGTCGTCGGAGCCGCGTAGGTTCATCGTGAGCATACCTTTCAGGAAAGATGCTCCATCGCTGGGAGACTCGCGCGGTATAGCGTTAAAGCGTTTCTATTCATTAGAAAACAAATTGTCAAAAAATCCCGAGTTGAAAACCGCGTATTCCGCATTTCTCAAAGAATACGAGTCGCTTGGTCACTTGAGCAAGGTGGACAACGAAGCGAGCCTTCCTCATCCTAGGTTTTATTTACCACATTTGCCAGTCATAAAGGAGGACAGTTCAACGACCAAACATCGCGTTGTTTTTGACGGCAGTTGTGCGTCCTCCTCCGGAGTATCGCTTAACGACCTTCAACATAAGGGCCCAGTGGTCCAGCAGTCGTTGTTTGCAATTCTTTGTCGCTTTAGGCAATTCAAGTACGTGCTGAAAGCAGATTGCGCCAAAATGTATAGGCAAATTCTCGTGGACCCCTCGCAGACGCAATACCAATTAATTTTATGGCGTGACGACAAAACCTCAGCGGTAAAATGCTTCAAATTATTAACGGTCACCTACGGTACTAAATCAGCCTCGTACCTAGCAACTAGGTGCTTGATACAAATCGCCCAGGAAATCGAAGCATCGCTTCCAGAGGCCTCATTAAGAATTAGCCGGGATTTTTATGTAGATGACCTACTGACTGGTTTTGAAAATAGGGCGGAAGCCATAAAAACGCAATTCGAAATTAGTAGCGCTTTGTCGGGGTACGGGTTTGAATTGCGAAAGTGGGCATCCAACGACAGTGAAGTAGCTAGCGCCATTGGTGTAGATCGCGGCAGCATGGAGCCCATTTCTTTGACGGAAGACGCCACGGAGAAAACTCTCGGCATTTTTTGGGATACTCGGCGGGACGTGCTAAGTTACAGAGTAAACCCTAGCTGTTGCAAATCAGTTACCAAGCGGGCTATACTCTCTAGTATGGCTCAAATATTCGATCCCTTGGGACTACTTGGTCCAAGCGTTCTAACTTTGAAACTTCTCGTGCAACGGCTTTGTCAGTTGAAGTTGTCATGGGACGAAACGGTGCCCATGGAGATGCGCTCCAGATACGACGAACTCCATTCTTCATTACGCTCTTTGGGCTCGTTGGCAATTCCGAGACGGGTAATTTGCGATGACATAAATTCGATAGATCTCCACGGATTTGCGGACGCGAGTTCTGTAGCCTACGGGTGCGCCGTGTATATACGTTGCGTTGACGCGCGCGGTAATGTCACCACCAATTTGCTTTGTGCTAAGTCAAGGGTCGCTCCATTAAAAACAATATCCTTGCCTCGTTTGGAGCTTTGCGCAGCCTTACTGTTGGCTCGTTTGATTAAAACTATACTCGATTCCTCCGCATTTAAATTTGACCGCGTGTACTATTGGTCGGACTCCACCATAACTCTGCACTGGATAAATAAGGATGCGAGTAATTGGAAGACGTTCGTCGCGAACCGGGTGTCCGAGATTCACGAACTAAGCAATAGGGAAGAATGGTTTCACGTGCGTACAAATTGCAACCCGTCCGATATAATTAGCAGGGGAATGTTACCCCAGGAGTTACTCAACTCACGCTTGTGGTGGCACGGGCCAGAATTTTTGTCACAGGCGGACTTAAAACCCCAGCCCGTTAAAATTGATTCGGGTGAGCTAGCAGCCCAAGAGTCGCGCCCAGTAGTGGCCACTCTTCACCATCGCGTCCCAGAATTTGAACTTTTCAGGCGCTATTCCAGTTTTACAAAATTACAGCGCGTAGTCGCGTACTGCCTGCGTCTCGCGAGAAACAGAAACACCGAAACGCGCTGGTCGGGACCTCCAGCCATTGACGAATTGGAGGACGCGACTCGCCGCCTGATCAAAATTGCCCAGGCGGAAGTCTTTTCCGGAGAAATAGCAGTTTTGTCTAAAAAAGCGCCATTGCCGAAAAATAGTGCGCTGCTTTCTCTAAACCCATTTCTGGACGATCAGGGCCTACTGCGCGTGGGCGGCCGTCTAGAAAACTCCAATCTAAGCTTTGATCAGAAACATCCCCTTTTGTTACCAGCTAGTCACCCTTTGTCGTTGCTAATCGTGAAGCAAGAGCATTTGCGGCTCTTGCATTGTGGACACTCGGTGTTACTGGCCTCATTGCGGGATAAGTTTTGGATCGTGAGAGCCAAAGACCTAATACGTAAAGTAATACACAATTGCGTGATATGCTTCCGGGCCAAGCCTAAGATGAATGAACACTTGATGGGATCACTACCCGAAGCTCGTGTCACACCCTCTCCCCCTTTCAGTAATTGCGGGATAGATTACGCGGGTCCCGTGTTTATAAAAAACAAATCCGGGCGAGGCGCGAAAGAAGTAAAGGCTTACGTAGCCCTATTTGTGTGTTTAGCCACGAAGGCTATTCATCTTGAACTCGTGGAAGACCTCACGACGGAGGCTTTCATCGCATCATTGAGGAGATTCATCTCCAGACGCGGTTTACCCTCCAACATATTTTCTGACAATGCTACCTGTTTCACCGGTGCCAGAAATCAGCTATCGGAATTAAAAAATATCCTGTCAGGCTCTAGTGAGCAATGCATAAGGGAAGAATTGTCGAAACATAACATTAAGTGGAATTTTATTCCGGCACGCTCTCCGCACTTTGGCGGCATTTGGGAAGCGGGGGTAAAGTCATTGAAATATTATTTAAGGCGAATATCTTGCAATGCAAAGTTAACTTTCGTTGAGTATTACACCATGCTGACTCAAGTGGAGGCGATACTAAATTCCCGTCCACTCTGTGTTCTCCCTACCGACGCCTCATTCCCCGAAGTCCTTACTCCTGCCCACTTCTTGATCGGTCGGAAGCTGACTTCGTTTCCGGAAGCCCAACTCCAGGGCATACCGGAAAATCGTCTCAGCCGCTATGGGCTGGTCCAGCGGCTGTCCCAGCAGTTTTGGGATCGTTGGTCCCGGGACTACCTCCACCTCCTGCAGCGCCGGCCTAAGTGGAAGTCCTCCAGCACGTCTCTAGCCCCCCAGGTGGGCGACGTGGTACTCGTCCACGACGAGGCATCTCCAAGCTACCGTTGGCCACTGGCAATCATTTCGGCCACATATCCAGGAGCGGATGGTGTTGTGCGTGTGGTGCAAGTGCGCGATTCCCGAGGGAATCTCCTGAAACGCTCGGTGCGTAAAGTGTACATCCTACCCAAAGACGATCATTGCGATCAAGGGCAATAAACATTGACTTTGCTCTTAGTTGGTAGTTTTCGCTAATTGAACATTTTGCTAGGTTTAGTTGTTTCTTTGCTTGTATTCATGCTAGTTGTAAGTTATCTGTAAGACTCTTGGATTATCATCTGTCATTAGTTCTTGTTATGCATTTGATTATTTTGTAGTGTTAGATTTCAGTTTAATTTTGGGATTTAATCACGTCGTGCCATAGTCGGCACTTCGGGGGCGGCATGTTTGATTCACACAGATGCGTGCATCAAAACCTTTTTGATTATAATTAATCACGTAATTCAAGTCATAACTGTTTTATCTCATTCAAAGGTCGTGGTAAAGCCAAATTTGCATCTTGCCGTATTTGTTTGCCTCTGTTAATGTTGGAAAGGAATTTGTAAGCTTCCCTTAATGGCTTTAAAGCGGATGGATACATTTTCTACTAGAACTTAAGCCGACTTAGCATATTTGGGAATCATGGGTTTATGGATTTCGTTCAATTGCCTCATTGAGAGAGCTTAGCATTAAGGTTTCTTAGAATAAGCATTTTTCCTAAATAACGTGCGATGCTCCGATTGGCTACGCAGGATCGCCTCAGCCAATAGTGTTTGAGCTTGCCCCTCCTTGAATTGGCGAGTTCGTCTCGCTGTAAATTCAGAGTTAGTTAGATTCAGAGCCTCGAGGAAGCAAGTTCAGCTATGCTTTGTGCTAGTTTGCGTTTCGGTCTAACTCCCTGGTAAAGTCGTTTCCAGGTTGTTTTGTGTTACGGTTACGCGCAATTCGCTATTTTCGCGTGGCCAATCCAAGCGTGTCACAACAGTTGAAGCTTTTGTAAAAAACCATCGGTCCATCAGTGACGTTTGTAATCGTTGTTACTCAATATACTCGTGTTTGTTAAGTCTTGTTTCACTCCAACAACTAACTGAACCCAAGTTAGGGTTATTAAGTGGCAGTTCCCGGCAATCCCATTGAACCGGAACTCGCAGTGGATTAATTGGGGGCCCCATTCGTGGAAGCCTCTTATCAAGTTAATCGCACAAAAAACAGCTATCTTTTCATCAGCCTTGCCAAATGGTATGTCCACGGTGTTCAATCAGGTGGGATATAAGATCTCCTTAACTGTAGTATGGCACGGGGTAAAATAACGTCTTTTAATGATATTGTCAAATTTTTAAGCCGTTAATTTGTCTTTCTTTTCAGCTTCATAGAGAGCGTTTTCAAACTGGTCAAGGGTGGCAATGGCAATTTTATCTCGTTGCTCTACCGAGACCTAATACATAGTAACAAGTTACATACTTTATGAACTTCATGAATATAAATATTACTAAGTAAAGCACCGCAAGGTAAACTGAGGTTACAGATAATGCATACATATTACATAATAAATATTATACCTGAAACGATTTCAACTTTCTTTCACACTTATTTTCTAATTCTTCCCATTCCAGTTCTACGTCATGTGCTTGTGGACCATAATCTACATCAGCAGAGGCACACTTACTAAAAGTTTTTTTCCGCTCGGTTCCTTGTTGATTGGTAAATAACCTTCTCCTAGCTTGTCTTAACTCGGTTTGCCGTTTTTGGCGTTGTATATATTTTTTGGTAATTTTGCCTGGACTGTACTCTGAAAGTTGTTACGTGTAGAATGCGCCACCTGCCATAAATTCGAATTCGAACGCTATTTTCCTGCGCATTGCGCATTGGCATTTGGCCGTGACTTCTGGCGATAGGCTTTTATCTGGGAAAACCGTTGGCAGGCCGGGACTCGCTCTTCTTCGCTAGCATATCGAAGCGAGCAGTTCACTAAAAGTGCTATTCACTAGTTCGGGGATGCTTATATAGGGTTATTTGGTTGGTTTGAATAAGTGGAGTTATGAAAGCTCTCACCTCTTTGTGGATTGAAGCTCTCGAACTTGATTGTTTCCTTCGCTACGGCGGATTTATCAGTGTTAGTACACTCGAGCTGTTTTCTTCTGAGACCAAAAACCACCTGGGGTGAGTAACTTTTTCGCGCTAGGAAGCCTGTCCGTGCTAGGCAAAATCTACGGAGCAAACCGTAATAGGACTTTTGTTACTCGTTTTGGAATTCGTTCTGAGCTTTTGGGCCACGTGCAGCAGGTCTTGCGAAGCGTTTTGTCGAGCCTCCAAGGAACCGCTTTCTCTTGTCGCCAGCGCTTAGTTGGGGCACAAGAAGGATCCGCATTGTGGGGTATATTTAGCCCCGAGGTTTGGCATCTTGATCCCGCTGGAGCGGCGCTGTTTGCCGTCAAAAACTGCCACCGTCGACCGTAGGAACTTCTCGGCCGAAACCGAGATACCCGTACAGCGACTTCCAGAACAGAGCCCCAAATCTGTCGCTGCTAGTAGCTGGCGAGGTTGCCTGTTTTAATGTGTTTTAAACCGCTGTTATGGCAGAAACTGTAAGTACAGTTAGTGCATGTAGTATTAATCTATGGCGTCCCTCAAATTCCATTTTATGCTAGCTATAAGTTATTCATTGTAAAAATTGTAATATGATTTTGCATGAAATTTAACGATCACAAATTATCAATGTACAGAGTGTGTGTTAGCTACGGTTTGAATGCCTTTATTGAAGCTATCTTTCAAGAAGTGTTGCTTTATATATAGAGTTTACAATTTCTCATTAGTTCACCGGGGTGCATTTGTCGTTATCTTCAAAAATTGTTGGCGCTCTGGGCTTTTTATAATTAATACTCTACCGATTTATTTCTGTTGTAATTCACTACACGGTCTCCAACCGCTGAGCCGGCGTCCCGCAAATTGCATCCAAGTGTACCTAATTGGTTTTATGCTGCGTTGAAAGATTGCCCAGAATCTAAATTATTAAAAAGGCCTAACAAAGTTATGTGAAAATATAAACTGCTAAGACCAAGAAAGAAATAGTTAGGAAATCGTTTTTTCCATGGTTTTACATGCCAATCAATGCCAGAATTATATCGAAGTTCTGCTAGGTGACATCGATTGTTAAAAGAACCCCTCGATATAAAATTGTATCTTTTGCCACCGTTATAATGGCATACAATATTCATATAGTTTTCGGAATGGTGATTTGTTTCGTTTTGTATCAACCGAGGGGCTTTTTTGATCAAATTATCTAGCGCTGATGTAATGTGATGCCACAAACGACAATCTTTTAAATATTCTGTATGATCAATGTCGTTTTGGTCTTTTTTGCAGTAATATTCCTTGCAATCCTTGTGACAGCCAAAAATGTGGTAAGGACCGTTCTCAAGATCTTGTTTTAGTCCTTCTATGTTCTGATAATCTTCTTTATTATGAACTATTGCTCCTTCCACAGAAGCCTCAAGTCTTTTAATATTTTTGACGTTCAAAAATTTTCTAGCTGTAGATGGAAAATTTGTTTTTTCCTTGAGTTCGTACAATACCTTGCCATAATTTTTGATAACGTGATTTGTACATTCCAGCTTTTTAATTTCCCTTCCATATAAAACTTTTTCTCTTAGTTTGGCAAACACACTTGCATCGCCATCGCCATCCCCAATAAATTCCTTGTATCTCAAATTATGTATGCGTTCACTCAAACGAAAACCTTCCACAAGAATATCAGCTTCCATTGAGGTTGAGCTTCCGCTCAAATTATCAAAACAAATATGTTCTGGTGCATCTGTATGTTTAGTCGAAGCTCGTGCATACACGGTACAGTATTTGCTTCGAACACCCATAAACAAAAGTTTTTTGGTGTAATAACCAATTATTGCAACCTACAAATATACATATAAATAATGTTAGAACAATAAGCGGGTATTAGGAATTAAATAAACTTACGACTCCAGAATTTGCATTAAAGTTTCGCCCGTAACTTCTTTTAGTCCAACCACCATCTAAAAGCACTTTTATCCACGGAACACCGTCTGCATCAACTTGTCCTTGTTTTATTGCTTCATTTCTTTCTTTCTTGCATTGCTGCCTTCTCCATATCAAGCCACAAGTAATCTTCCCAGACCTATAGTAGTTATACATAGCTATATATGTACCTATTAAAAAGTTGATAAAAAATCTGATGTGATACACGCACACAACTTCCTTTTACAGTGATCTTATAATTAGCCAAAAATTTGATTTTAAATTTTTGAGCATTTGTCAAAATTTTTCTAAAATTACAAATTCTATAAAAACGGTACAAAATAGAGCGTTAGTTGAAGGTACAAATTGTCTCTAGAATTTTAAGCTGAATTCAAAAAAGTAATAATATACCGGGTGTTCTATTTAAAATAGAAGTTAATAAAAAAAATGGAAAAAAACAAAAGAAACCCTTTTTTGAAGTATTCAACTGGACAATCACCTATCTCACATCAATACACATTAAAAATGTAATAAAAATGTGAAGTTTTAGGCTGTTTAGGTCCCATTAACGTCCAATGAACGAAATTGCTGTTACAGATTTTTCTGTTTTTCTCGAAAAAACTGAAGCTGAAACTAAAAAACTTAACGTATTAGCTTAAAAACAGTGGCGTACCAGATTTTTCTAAAATAAGGTAACTGCGGTGGCCCCGATGCACGCCACTAGTGGAAATAAATTAAATTTATTTTGAAAAAACAATGCCACTTTATAAAATACTAACTTGCGCCAAGTTTCATTAGAATAGCTCTAGGAGTATTCCAGATTTCTGAAAAAAAAGTTTTTTGTTTAAACTTCAACATCCTGTATCTTGAAAACGATGCCGTGTAGGTCCTATGTTTGCATGAACTTTTTATCTTAGAATTGATCAAGGAATCCCCCTTAAAGTTTGTCTACGTACTTAACTAACATCCAGTATAATACAAGAGACAACGTTTTGAGATTAGACATACTGTATTCTCTAAGGTGCCAGCCGGAATATTATTGTCATCATGATATAGCTTCTCACTCATTTGTGCACTCTCCACTTCATTGTATAGGTTTGAATTTGAACTGGTATATGGCTGATCTGGTCCGTTTCCTGGCAAGAAATCTATAAGATCATTCGGTTTTTACTTCCTTTTACGATAAAGGAAGTATTGGATTCACTCCAAAAATTCGAAATTGAGTTGGCAACAGATCTTCACGTATCCAGATCCCAAAAAACATATTTTTTTCATTGGTCTGTCTGTCTCTCTGTCTGTGTGTCTGTGTGTGTGTCTGTGAACAGAATATCTCAAAAACGAAAAAAGGTATGGCGTTTAAAATTCATATATAAGTTTTGTGTACCATGTAGATGAGGCAGCAAGCTTTTGAAGAAAATCGCACAACCGGAAGTAAGTGTTTACTCTTGTGATTTTTCAGTTTTTTTCGATTTTTTCAAAAACGGCTGTAACGATTTTTTTAAAGCTTTATATTTTTATTAAATCTTTAATGTGTATTGTTGTGACATAGGTTATTTTCTAGTTGAATGCTTCTAAAATGGGTTTTTTTTTTGGTTTTTTTCTATTTTTTTACACCCGGTATATTATTACATTTTTGAATTTAGCTTAAAATTCTAGAAAAAAATTGTCTCTTTACTAACTCTCTTATTTTGTACCGTTGCACTTTATACATAAACGCACGTGTGAGCATTTCTGTTCAATTTAGCAGCGAGAACGAGCGATCAATTCCGAAGTTAAAACATCGATCCGCCGAGGAAATAAGTTATTAATTTAAAACCGGACAAATCTGCGTAGTATAACTCTTTCAAAAGCCACATTTTGCTTTCCAGCCAAAAGAAATTTGTTATACTGTCTCCATCTATACTACTTTGTGCGAACCATAAATTACATTGGGGGAATAGGGATTAATAAACTACAACTAATTTTGTTAAAAATGAGGATAAACAACTATTATTTACATGTAATCACCATCCGAGAAATGCATCAATCGCATATTGTAATTACAGTATTGTAACGATTCGGCTGACGGTTATTTGCCCCGATGCCTCGATTATACTAGAAATTCCAGAGACGGCTGCCGGCGCGTGAATCATAGGCCGCCGACGGGCGGCCTTGAACGCAGGTGTACGCGAATGACTCATTTTCCAGTCGATGCTAGAGCGGCCCTGACGCGACACGTCACCGTTTCCGAGATTAACTGGAAGCTTCTGGAAGAATTTACTGGCGTGATATATAAGCTGGCGGAGTTCATCCGCAAGGCAGTTCTGAATGAATTCTCCGGGCAGTTCGAACTCACGTCGAGGCTTGTTAGAAGCCCCCATATAAATAACCGCGTGTACATATAACTAATAGAAATAAACAACCATATATAATCGTTAGTGTTTAAGAGTGATATAAATAAATAAATGTATCGATAGTTCGTTAGTGCTTGTATTAATTTGTAATCTGCTTGATAATTCTCGTGTGCTTGTAAATAACAATAATCGTAATAATTGATTGTTGTAAATAAATGATTGAACCCATGTTTGTCGTATAATTTTAAATAGCCCGAACATTAAGAACGTAACAGTGGTGTCGGTGTGAGGTTTTGAACCGGGGGCTATAAGAAAATTATTGAACAAACATTAAATAAATAAATTGTTAACAAGTGCCGATAAAACGACGGTCAGATAAATAAATTTAAGTGTATAGTGTGGATGCCTTTGACGCGATCTCAAAGCAGCAAAATGGAAGCCCAATTAAGCCAACTTTTGCAACTGATGCAAGTTAGCCAGGACAAGGCGGAAAAAGCACGGGAGGAACTTAAGAAAGAGATCCAAGTTGGCCAGGAAGAATTGAAAGCCGGCCAAAAGAAGGCAGAGGAAGCCGCGAAAGCACTTAAGGAATGGCTGAAGGCCGAGCAAGAGAAAGCAGTCCAAAAACTTAAGGAATGGAAAGCCGGCCGAAAGAAGGCAGAAAAACTTAAGGAAAAATTGAAAGCCACTCAAGAAAACCTCAAGGATGAACTTGAGGAAGAATTGAGATCCGGTCGAAAGAAGGCAGAAAAAGCACAAGAGGATCTTAGGGAGCAGCTGAAAGCCGGGCAGAAAGCACGAGAAGAGCTGAAGGTCGGGCAGGAAGAGCTGGAAACCGCAGAAGAGAAAGTAGTCCAAAAGCTTGATGGGAAAATAAATGGAAGAGTTCGGTCTCTGCTGTTGGATACTGGAGCGACGAAGTCCATCGCCAGGTCCGACGTAGTAAGGGACGAGGGTCAGCTGCTGCACAACGAGACACGCCTTCGCACTGCCACGGGGGGCGCGGTGACCACACATGGGGAAACTGATTTGAAGATTGGGAATCAAACCCTCAAGCATCGGGACCTGATGGCTGACAGTGCGGACGAGTACATCCTGGGAGTGGATGTTATGGATAAGTGTGAGTGCGTTTTGGACCTGAGACGCGGCGAGTTGCACGTGGGTGGGGAGGAGCTTTCCCGACACTCAGGAGGAGAGATCGCGGCACAAGTGGTATGGGCGGAAGATGTTATTCTGCAGGGACGAACCGAGAGGGTCGTGGATTCATACCTGGATGGCGATCTCCGGAGCAACGTGGTGCGCGTGGTTGAGCCCGATTATGCTGACAGTGCGGACGAGTGCATCCTGGGAATGGATGTTGTGGATAAGTGTGAGTGCGTTTTGGACCTGAGATGCGGCGAGTTGCACGTGGGTGGGGAGGATCTTTCCCGACACCCAAGAGGGGAGATCTCGGCACAAGTGGTATGGGCGGAAGATGTTACTCTGCAAGGACGAGCCGAGAGGGTCGTGGATGCATACCTGGATGGCGATCTCCGGGGCAACGTGGTGCGCGTGGTCGAGCCTGATGGTGGCAAGAAGCTCACTCATGGTATCCTGGTAGGGAAGACGTTGATGAAGACTAGGCTTGGGGTCCCAGTAAGGATGATGAACGTCAGCAGGGAACTGGCAACAGTCAAGAAGAACCCAATACTGGGAGGGGGCATGAGCCAACGAAAACGGAAGAAGATAGAAGATTTGGTGGCCCGGTACCAAGACATCGTCGAGTGCAGAGATCATCCCAGCGGCCGTACTGATGTAGGAAAACATAAATCAGTTGAGTTTGGCAAAAGAGTCTTGCTGAGGACCGACCATCCTGCTCTGAGATGGCTGCTGCAGTGCAAGAACCCTGAAGGGCAGGTGGCTGAGCGGATCGAGCGCCTAAAAGAGTTCGACTTGGGAATAAATTATCGACCTGGCACAGTCCACCGCAACGCCGTTGCGTTATCCAAGAGGCCTTGCCCTGCGGACTGCGGCCACTGTTCGAGATTGGAGAGTCGTGCGGTACCCATTAATCGTACCACTGTGGTCGACGACTCGTGGGAGCCAGACGAGTTACAGAGTAGCCAGGAGAATGACCCCGACTTAGGCGCGGTTATAGCCTGGAAGCAAGATGGCCGTCGACCTACCTGGCAGGAGGTCCCCGCCACCAACGCAACAGTGGAGACTTATTGGGCGCAATGGGACTCCTTGCAGCTGGACAACAACGTCCTGACCAGAATCTTGGAAGATGAGGACAGTAGGGCAACGAGATCACGATCGATGGTTCCAAGGAGTAGAGTGGCCGAGGTTCTGCGCTACCTGCATGATTGCTCCTCTGGAGGACACTTCAGATTGAAGAAGACGTTGCAGAAGGTCCAAGAAAGGTTCTACGGGGCGAGCTGCAAAGGTGACGTCCGAGAGTGGTGCCGGAGGAGCGAAGCATGCGCTACGGGAAACGGACCTGTTGGAAGACGTAGAGCTCCGAGGTGGCAGTACAACGTCGGTGGTCCGTTCGAGGGTATAGCCATTGACATCGCCGGACCATGCCCCGAAACCGAAGAGGGAAATAAATACATCTTGGTGTGCATGGGCCACTTCACCAAATGGCCCGAAGCGTACGCCGTTCCGAAGAAAGAGACCGGTACTGTCGCTGATGTTCTGGTGAAGGAGTGCTTTAGCCGTTTTGGAGTCCCCCTGGAGTTACATTCCGACCAGGGCCGGAATTTCGAGTTTGGACCGTTCCAGAACGTCTGTAAGCTACTGGGGATACGCAAGACCCGGACCACTGCCCTCCATACTCAATCGGACGGCATGGTGGAAAGGATGAACGGAACCATGGAGAAGCATCTGTCCAAGGACGTTTCCGAGCATCCGCGTGACTGGGGCCAGTACATGCACCTGTTCCTGATGGCCTACCGATCGGTAGTACAAGAGACAACCGGCGTCCAGATCGAGGTGTGCTGTTGCGAAGCCTGGAGACAACGGTGGGCTGCTGCTTCTTCAGCCAGTCCATGTGCAAGAAGGGCACCGCCCGCAAGTACCGCCATCGGACCCCCACAAGAGCGAGAAGACAGGCACCTGACGCAACTCGTTCTGGGACAGAACGATCTAAGGCGGGGGCAGTGTAACGATTCGGCTGACGGTTATTTGCCCCGATGCCTCGATTATACTAGAAATTCCAGAGACGGCTGCCGGCGCGTGAATCATAGGCCGCCGACGGGCGGCCTTGAACGCAGGTGTACGCGAATGACTCATTTTCCAGTCGATGCTAGAGCGGCCCTGACGCGACACGTCACCGTTTCCGAGATTAACTGGAAGCTTCTGGAAGAATTTACTGGCGTGATATATAAGCTGGCGGAGTTCATCCGCAAGGCAGTTCTGAATGAATTCTCCGGGCAGTTCGAACTCACGTCGAGGCTTGTTAGAAGCCCCCATATAAATAACCGCGTGTACATATAACTAATAGAAATAAACAACCATATATAATCGTTAGTGTTTAAGAGTGATATAAATAAATAAATGTATCGATAGTTCGTTAGTGCTTGTATTAATTTGTAATCTGCTTGATAATTCTCGTGTGCTTGTAAATAACAATAATCGTAATAATTCATTGTTGTAAATAAATGATTGAACCCATGTTTGTCGTATAATTTTAAATAGCCCGAACGTTAAGAACGTAACAGTATGGTTTCTTAACTGTTTTTATTACAATAAACGATCAACTGGGCCGTCTTGCAGCTCTGTTTAATGTATTTTTTTAAATTTAGCTATAAGTTATTTCGACCCCAAGTTATAATATGTTAAAGGTAAATGTTGAAGTAATGTTCTCACATAAATTTGATCAAAATGCGTTATCTGCAATTTGATTTTAGCCGTTATAACGGGTCCGGCAATGAAACGGGAAGATTTCGTAAATAATTTTATTGTTGAAAAATTATTTTTTTTATAATTATTAATACTTTAATGGGAAGTAAAAGAGTTGCCATTTGATTTACAATGTTAAAAAAATATATTTTTTGAATACATCTGCCAAATGTCCTCCGTTGTTCGTTGACATTTATGCATTCTTGGAGTCGAGCCTGAAAGTTTTTCATCGCTCTTCGTGGGGTTACCTAAAAACAAAAGTGTTTGGAACTGATCCACCCAGGACAATTCCGGCCCTCAAACAACGAATTCGTGACTAGATTGCAGCAATACCTGTTGATATGCTACGAAGAGTGATGCAAAACTTTCAGGCTCGACTCCAAGAATGCATAAATTTAATGTCAACGGAGGACATTTGGCAAATTTAGTATTCAAAAAAAATTTTTTTTAACATTGTAAATCAAATGGCAACTCTTTTACTTCCCATTAATGTATTAATAATTATAAAAAAAAATAATTTTTCGACAATATAATTATTTACGAAATCTTCCCGTTTCATTGCCGGACCCGTTATGTTCTTATGACCAAATAACATACAAATTTACCACCTTAACGGAGAGTCATTCATGGCCACTGATGAGGCTGATGTGTAGGCGTCTGAAATGTGTCAAAGTCTGCAGAAACTGGTTGTATGTACTTGTTTCAATACAAAAGCTATTTACTTGACTCACCCCTGTCGCTATAGTTAGCAAATATATGACTGGCAAAAAATTGTGTAAAATTTTGGAGGACAGTACAATTCCTTGCTTGAATAGAAGTCGAATTCGATTTCTTCGTGTCTAGTCATTTTTTATAGTGTTTATTTGCAATCTGCTACAACATGAATAAGCAACTATCATTGTTACGAAAATGTTAACTTGTCATGAATGTATTAGGGTTCATTGAAATGTCGGCTGTATAGTAAATACAGCATTGTCCCAATACACTACCTACATTGCTGGATATCAGATTTGATAGGATTTACCCGAGAGATTGCTTCACCCTATCTCACTTAGAAGAACCTTTCATTAAGGTATGATGTGAGAATCATATAGTATGGATGCGGGATGACTTTCTTTAGTTTAAATTATAGACCCTCATACAAATCCTCATTAAAGGCTTGACTCACGTCCAAGAAAACTGCAGAGCCGCAGCTTTTATTTTCGAAAGTCTTATTAAAGTTATCTGCTAATCTAACTTAACAGTTGAGACTGGCGGGAATAATAGTAAACAACAAAGCAATAGAGTTAACAACCACATATAAATATCTAGGAACCATAATCAGTAGTGAAGGATAACAACAACTGGAAGTAGGAAGTCGTATTGGTCAAGCTAGATATACGTTTAATAAACTAAAATCCATATTGCATAACGGCACTTTAAATCTACAGTTAAGAAAGCGGTTTTTAAAGTGTTATGTGTTCTCGATGCTGCTGTGCGGAATGGAGGCTTGGACGTTAACCAAATATCTATGTAATAAGATTAATGCTTTTGAAATGTGGGCGTATAGACGCATGCTGGGGGTACCATGGACGGACAGAGTGACCAATGCGGAGCTATTAGAAAGAATGAATTGTTCACTTGAAATTATACTATCAAACAGTGGAAGTTGGAATATCTGGGTCACGAGCTGAGAGGGAAAAAATACGAATTGTTGCAGCTTATACTGTAAGGCCGAATTGAAGAAAGCAGAAGTCCTGGTCGCAGATGTACTTCCTGGCTAAAATAATTGGTGTGACTCTTTCCAGAAGAAGCATTTCAGAAAGTTTAGAGAACAGTGATAACAGACTGGTGGGGCTTTCCGGGCTTGTGAATGAGAATCGCGAGCTATTTTCCATTGGACTAGAAAATTCCTGTCCTTAGTATGCTACTAAAAATAAAGATGAGTGGTTTGATATCTTTTCGTGGCATTTTCTTCATTATTTTTCCAGTGGTAATGTCATATCCCAGTGCCTTCCTGCAGTTGGCATTTTTATCGATCATTTCCATGACTTCACTAGATGTTAAAGGTAAAGAGAGCTGGTAAGGGGCCATTAAGACATTTTTAACTTCTTCTTGTAGTTCGTCTTCACCTAGTAGAGGATGAAAAACAGACAGGCAACAAATAGTTCTGCTTTATTCTGGTCAGTACGCGTCCATGATCCATGTTCACTTCACATGTGCTAAAAGTAAACAGGTGGTTTTGAATTTAGATTTTGAACTGGAAGTGAGGTTGTAAAGTTATTCTCGTTACTTCCTTCGTTAGATGTAAAGTGTTTTTTAAATAATTAAAGCATTATGTAATGAATAAAATCAAAAGTGTGTTATTATAATTCAATTACCTTTGATAACCAACTTTGATAGCTACCGGCTGCAGAAACGGCCACCTGCATCGTCATGGCTCTTTACTATGACATAAATTATAACTGCAATAAGTGAAAACCTTTGTTAAATAGACATTTATGGATTAATAACAGTAAATTTCAGACCGTAGAAAAGTATTGTGTGCAAACTCGTACTAAAGGTGTGCTATGCTGCTTACGTTTACTTGTCTCATATTCCAGTAGAGATATACGATTTGTTAAATGGTTCAAATGGTTATAACTCAAACCTGGCGCTCCCCCCCCCCCCAAATAATTTGAAATATAGATTAATTTATTAAATACAAGGCTTGTTCAATAGAAACCCATCTTTGTTTTTTTATGCTGTATTTAAAGAGAAAATGCTACCAAGTGATTGACTTCCTGCTAAGAAACTGATTGTGGCTGCTGTTGGAACAACTTTTGCACAGCTATAGGTATGCACTTCTGCGTCTGACTGAAAGCAGAGACTCTGTAACTTCTGCGATAGTCCAAAAATATAGAAACCTTAGACTAAAAAAACTTGTATTTACGCCAGCAATTTCTAAAATTTCTCTAATGGATATACGATGATTTTCAATAATCGGACCTTCCACACATGTCATTTTGTTCTCAGTGTACTCTGTCTGTTAGTTTTAAATATTTACACCATTTTTCCGGTTGAACCATTCGTTTCCGTGAACCGCTTACATTCGCGTACCAATCTACAATAGCTGCTGATCTGCTTCAGCACAAAAAAGGGGTTTTCAACTAGAAACTACATTTTTATTCCAAAAATTTTAAAGACAAAATGTCATTTAATCGTCTACAACTTATTGGTGTGTCGGTTACAAACATTACTAATAATTAAATAATCCAGAATGGTTATTGCATTTGTTTCCAGTGTTAATTTGATCAAGAATAGATTTTTGTTGAACGAGCGTCGTAGATAACCAATCCCCACTCCGCTTTTGGAAAAAATTTCATTTTGGACAAATTTTATAGTGACCATTACTTGCTTTTGCTTCTTTATAAAAAAAACGATTACACAGCTTTGTCGTTAATGCGATGTGTTAGCCGTGTATAAGCGTTTTCGGCCTCTTTAGCACGGTTTGCTTTGTTACCGTATAGATAGTTAGAAGTTTACAGTTCTGTTCACATTCCGTAGGTATATCGCAGAACTTCAGAATTCTATTCATATTGGACATCACAAGCAAAGCACTGATTATTGCCGCTATTGGCTTTATCTCCAGTACATTCTTATGTCGGCGTCGTATTATAATCAATTGGCGCTAAATTTAAAATGTTCATTACCCGCCGTTTGAACTGTAAAATTTAGCAAACCCGGGGGTGCCAAATATTTGTCCATCTCTAGTGGTTCAACTGCTGCTAACAAATTTCATCACGAATCATCAATTTCTACTGCATTTAAAGCTGAGTGTACCTACGTGATTGTGTAATAATCTTATTGCATATATTGCTATGGTTTTAAGCCCTACCAATCAACTCTGTTAGCATTGCCAAATTGATGGACATTTCAAGAAAGCTCAGAGTGAGATATTTTATATAACTGCAAAACTAATAATTGAATTTGCCAGAATGAATACATTTGTAATGAGATGCCAGTAATTGCAGAATAATTAATTAATGAACGCAATAAGCAAAGCTCAATTTGAATAGGGATCTAAGTTGAATGTAAGTTCAGTTAATTGATTAGGTTTGTGCTAAAGTAAATGCCAAGCCGAATGCAATTTAATAATTACAAGATAGATCGCAAACGCAAGGGAATGAAGCGTAGAATTCAGGTACAGTTTAATAGTGAAATCCAGTCAGGGTTTTATAAGAAAGGTAATTGACAGATAGATAAGCTTATGAACATGCAACGAGCAGATAAGAATGAAGGCATTAAAGCATTTGAAGGAAACCGTAAGAATAAAAAGACAAGGATTATAGAAAGTGCAGAAAAGGAGACAGCATATGAACTTAAAAATGTGTGGAAAATAAAACAGTGAATTCAAAAGAAACCAGTGCAGCAATTGCGCAAATTAAATACTCTAATCAGTGCAGTGGCATGTGAATATTTAAACGCAAATTAAAAAGACGTGCAGTGACAAATAGACACGCAAAATTAGTATAAATGTAAACAATTATTTTAGATGTAATATTAGTATACAAAATCCTAGCTTTAAGTAGAATTTATTGTTAAAAGTCAGTATTTTGAACCATGTTAACATCCGTAATTAATTTGAAACTAACTAGCTTTTGTTTATAACAAAAGAGGAAGACAAATGAATAAATTAATGGCTTGAAGTGTGAAATTGTGCTCTGTATTAAGTATTAAAATTTTTGATATTAAAAATAAAAATACATGTCTGAAACTTTACCAGTGTGTTGAGAAAATTTTTGTGTCCATGTGGTATTATTTTTATCAAAATCCACCAGCAAAAGTTATTAGGTCTCCGATGTTGTGTTGCATAACCTCGATCCGAAGCAGCCTTAGTTCCGACAGCTACGAGGAGGTATACCAGTCCAGCCAGCACATTGGGGAAGACATCAGTGCCACTCAACAGCCCGTGGGGTACGTGCCTGTGCCCCAACAGCAGGATCCGACCCATAGCAGCCCCGCAACAAGGTCAGAGTAGCTATGAACCCTCCGATTTGAGAACGACTAGTGCAATTACTGATCATTCTAAAACTAATTAAGTGAGCGCCGGGAAATTCATGCATGCATAAGAAGAGCAATACTCAAGGCAATCCAGGCCAGTTCTATCGCCGTACGAGTGATTCCAGTATGCCAAAAAGCCCAAACTCCATTATTTGAGGTTATGCGTTGGTGAGATTCAGACCGACGTCAAAATAAACAATTGAGAGGTAGAAGCGGGCCCCACAAACAAATGCTAGAAACCAATGAGGATTAATGCCGCGAAAACCAAATAATTTAAATAGTTACCAATAGAACTGTGATCGATTTCACTTGTTTTGTTTATTCAATTTGACGCAATCTTGCAAACGGCGTCCATCTTGGCTTATATTTGGCCCAATTTTAGTTTCGATTGTGCGCGTTTAAGCGTATGCGGAAACAGATCCGGATTTAACAATTTTAATAAATTATGCATTCAGCTTGGACCCAACCGAGAAGAGTCTGTGCTTTATCGATTTGAGCTAGCGTATTATTGGATTAATTGCAGATAAATAAAATATTATGAAGGGCATACAACTATTTATTTTTACCTATCAATTTACAAGTAACTTTTAATCAACCTAAGAATTGATAACACGAATACGAAAAATATTTGCGTGGTACCTTTTTAAAATTAAATTAATAACATATTACAACAGTAATTAGACATACCATTGCAATATATTACCACCCATTTTCGCCTATTATCTGTATATAATATTTAACCTACATATGTTTGAAATATGATGAGAGCCCGACCCAAATTTTGAGCACATTCTCGTTTGGGTGTACTAGTAGCACACAGGAAGCGATGGTTGACTTGCTCTTGTGCCATCACCACCATTTTCCTTAATTTGTATTATGTGCGCTGACCTCAAGCGTTTTCATTTGATGTAAGTCAGCCAGCCCTTACCTTTCGTCTCGCCGAGAAATCTATGTTTCTTTATGTAATTAATATGACCTATTTATTTCTTGTACAGCAAAATTCAGTAAACGTTTTTAGGAAAGTAAGGTAAGTTAGTTCACATAAAATAAAAGCAAGGTAAATGTCACTCTATGCGTTTGACTATTCCCGAAGCCGTGAGTTCTATCAGTTTGAGACTACGCCCATCCCACAAGCTAGCCGCGTGCGGCCCTTCTGGTCTGCTGTAGGCAGCATAAACGAGTTTGAACTTTTATCTTCTCTATTTCTCTGCATTTTACTTGTTCTTTTAGTTTTCTGTCCACCATGCTGTTGGCTTTCTGTTATTTTTTCCGCTATATCTTTATTATTACTTTGTATAACGTCACGGATTGAAATATACGTTCTTTAAGATTCGTTTCCTTCGTTTTCAGATCAAAAATTTTGTTTTACTGATTGGTAGTGCTCACTATTTATTTCTGGCCGTATTACTATATGATCTAATATCATTCTTCTATTATACAGTTCTATTAATATATAACAAATTATTTATGTTTCTCCTCTCCTTTTAGATTTGCTAGTATAGTTATGTAACGGGTGTTAGAAAACTCGTCTTATTAGAGCCACCTATGGAAAAAATAGTATTTTAGATTAATTCTTAAATATCCACTATTCATTAGAACTACTGACAGCTGCTGTCATTTAAACAGATTGTGATTGCCAGATGAATTTGAAATAAAATAACTATTTGTGCAACAAGTGCTAAAAGTGGATGTTTATGCACGAGACAGGAAAACTATGAAACGAAGCTGAAGGCTGAGTTTCATAACATATCGAGTTCAATAACACTTTTAGCACGAGTTTGCATTTATTCATTACATGATGCTTTAATTATTTAAACAACACCTTACCCCATACGAAAAAAGCAACTAGAATAACTTTATAATTTCACTTCCAGTTCAAATTCTAAATGCAACACCAGCTGTTTATTTTATAACACATGTGCTAAAAGTAAACAGCTGATTTCACTTTTAACACGCTGATTTATAAATAGTATATTACTTTGCAAAGGATGTAGGTAAGATTTACACTACCGAGGACTGTTTGATGCCTGAGTGAGCCAAGCGAACGAGGGTAGCAAGGTTCGAGGTAGCCTACATCCCTCAAACTTGATAGTGTAAGGCCACTTACAAAGAAGGTAGTGAAAAAACGTCTTTTTTAGTGAAACAAGCTAGTGCTAAAAGGCCTACTTTTAGTAGTGTCGTAGAAAAACATCTTTACTACAAAAACAATTTATATTAGAAGCATATTTTCGAACTGGATAAAAAATTTATGGTAAGTGGTGTAGGCTGTTCATCCATGTTTTCTAGATTTCCGAGCTGAATTTCAGATGTGCTTGTGAATTACAACAATTTTCATTCTGTCGCGACACATTTAGTACCGCTTTTAGAGCAAGCGGAAGTATTCATCGGAAATGTGGTCGCTCTAAAAAACGTTCGCAAGAAGTTATTGAATAATGTAGGGAAATTATTGAAAACGCACCAAAAACGTCAGTTCGTGAGCTTTCACGGCCAGTAGAGCTATCCGTACCCAGATGCCGGACGATCTATTGCTAGTGGTTCATGCAAAACATGCACGATTCCCAGCTGGAAAAATGTTTCTTTTCAGACGAAGCGTGGTTCCATTGTTCATCTTACATTAATTCATAGAACATACGAATATAAATCTCGGAAAATCCGAATTTTTATCAGGATACTTTATTATACCCTGACAAAATTGGAGTTTGGAGTCAGGGGAGGTTAGCAGGGTTAATCTTCTTCGACGGCACACTTACAGCTTAACGGTATCGAGAAAAAATCCTCACTCCGTTCATCGACCAGGTCCATGATGATGAACTGCAAACAGGTTTCTACCAACAAGATGAAACACCGGCTGTTCTTCGGCAATTTTTGAGGATAGATTAATCAGCAAAAATTGTGCTATTAATTATTCAGTAAGGTCGTGCAATTTGACACCGATGGAGTACTTTATGTGGCCGTATCTGAAGAACTCAGTTTTTAAAACGCCCTTTGAAAATATTGCCGAGTTTCGACAGAGTATTTCGGCAAAATGCGAGGAATTAAACAATAACTCTCAAACCCTGAGAAATATTATTAATAACCTAAAAAAAGGGGTTGCTTATGCTTACAAATGGAGAGTGAACATTTTATAACCATTTTTTAATGTATTAATTTGTGTAGCATTGAACTTGCCGTGTATCGAGTTGTTTTGAATAATAATTTTCTAATTTTCAATTAACCTTTGCACAAATGAAGTATTGCTAACAATATAACCTGTCAAGTACTGATATAAAAGACATGGATAACAGTAACTGGGAACTACCCATGCGACTTTGGTGTAACGTTTCGTTCTGCGCGAACGCGATTTTGGAATTATAAATTAATTTGAGCGTTCTCCCTTGGCTTGGACCACGTTAAGAACCGGAGCGCCGCGCCGATAGCGGTAAGCGAGGAGACGTAGGGAATCTCCGCTCCAACGAACCGGCTTGAACCTCTGATTACGCCAGCCCAGGGAATAAAAAGATAAGTCAAATCTATGGACCGGAAGAATTTTCCTAGAATTTCCCTAACCCTATCTCCTAGCCTAGTCTCACTCAGGAGGGTCTCCGGACTTTTTGAGGGAACTGCTACTAGTTATTCCAGCACCTGGACGCCAGGAGGGTCAAGCAGACTCTTTGATGTCGTTCCCCCAGCACCTAGGACGCCAGGAGGGTCAAGCAGACTTTTCGGTGCCGTTACCCAGCACCTAGACGCCAGGAGGGTCTAGCAGACTCTTCGGTGTTGTTCCCCCAGCACCTAGTCGCCAGGAGGGTCCAGCAGACACTTCGGTGTCGTTCCCCCAACACCTAGAGGCCAGGAGGGTCCAGTAGACTCTTCGGTGCCGTTTCCCAGCACCTAGTTACCTAGAAGGTCCTCATAATCCCGAAGACGACGGTGTCCAACACTTAGTTATTAGGAGAGCTTAGCCGAGCTCGCCGACAACGATTCCCAGCACCTGGTGACCCGGAGGATGAAACTGAGTTAAGTCCGTTAATTGCGTTCGGAGCGACTTGGCACCATCGAAGCCGAAAACGTGCACTAGCAGGCCCAGCCTAGGAAGCCAGAGGCCGGCGTCCATAGGTACGCACGTTTGAATCGAGGGCAATCCTACGGGGATCATTCATTCGAAATTCGCTTACCTGGATTCGAAAAGCAGCTGTCACAGGTAAAACCAGATGAGCTCGCCGAACGCCCGTATTCCCGCCACATAATAACTGCACGCCACGTTAAACAATAGATGCACCAGGTATGAATGTAATTTAGCTTGACATGACCCGCACTTTCGTACATTCGACAATTTAAAGATAGAATTCAATGTTTACGTGCCGCCATTAAGCGACTTTCACTATCATCTTATCTGTGCAGGCCCGGCGAAACGCCTACAGGACATCGGAGCTACTCCGTGTATAGGCTGTTCCAAAAGAAACTGACAGGGCCCGATGCCCAGCGAGCGAAACGCCCCGTTAAAAGAGTTGTATTATTTTACAAACATCATTACATTTTATATTTATTTCCTGTATTGAATACAATTTAATTTGCGATGTATTTAGCTAAATTATTATACGATGATAAAGCTCATTCTGTGTTTCTTTCCTAAGTTACTGGCTGAGTTTATTACTATGACCTTGGCATTCTGAGCTGCCTGGAAAGCCAGTTTCAGTCTGGTGATTATAGCAAACAGATTAAACAATTAAATAAAATTAAACTAGCCCGTCAAGCTACAATAGGACATACGTTTTAATAAGCGCAGATGGTTCTTATAAGACGGGTTTTCTAACATCCGTTATATCGTTACGATGGTATTTTTGTATATAGCATATTATGTTTCTTGTATAACTTACTTCTTAGTTTTATAGAGGTACGATTTTTATACAATGTTTGTTGAACTACTTTGATGAATTGGAAACAAACATATTGTTTATTTGAGTTGTGTAATACAATATGGAAAGATGTAAAGATTTGTAGACACCTTTTATCAACTTTTTGTGACCCCAGCATGTCATAGCTCTTTATTTACAATAACTTTATATGAGCTTTTTCTCGTGACATTGATTAATATGATATATAACTTATTTCGTAAAAAGAACGTACCTAGCATCAACATCAACATCGACAACTCTAAGATAAGTTTTACACTACAAATACCGCATTTAATATTCGCTATTTACTTCACCAATTTAGAAAAAATCAGAATTGTTTGGATTATCAGATGGTGATTCGCATTTCTTGTCACAGGTTCTATCGCTCTATGAAATTCAGCAGAACAGTAGTGGCTACTAAAACGCAAGTAAATAAACTGTCAGGTATACGATTAATTAGTTGGATCTTAATTAATGGAGGGAATATTCAGGACATGAGTATTTGTAATAAAGTATACTGCGAGCCACCCTTTATGATTCCCGGCAATGTTAAAATGCCTACTAAAATTGCAAAATAGCGGCAATAAAACTGTTGAATCAATAACGGCCGCTAACAAATGCGAGTTTTGCAACAACAGTAAAATTTTACAGCTTAATTTATTAGCGTGGCCGCATGCAGTTCGATAGAGTCGTGAAATCGTCTATAATTTATCCCCAAAATATTTTATAGTCAGCAAAAATCTGTACAAAGTGCATTTTCGTGTTCGGAATAAAATTTTAAGGCATCGATACCAAACCATGTGTGCGGGGTTACAGCTCGCCCAAGATCGAGCCGCGCGCCCCCGGAAGGGTTTTTCGCGATCTGTTCGCTATCGAGCCGTTGTTTTACAAAATTAATTACGAATCCGCCCGCCTCAGACTGAGATGATTAGCGCTGCAATAAATCCCTAAGTTCATTTCTGGATTGTAAAAATTAGAGCAGCCCGCGATTTTACCTATTTTCAACAGTGTAACAAACTACTTAATGGCAAAGGTGTTACATATGCAAGTTTGGATCAAGGTGTAATTAAAAAAAAATAATCACACGGTTCATATTTTATATACCTATTGGTCTGCAGAATTATTTTCGCAACGAGATACATTTGTTCATCCCCGCATTGCGTTGTGCTGTTTCCTGCATTTTACACTACAATATCATCTGATAAATATAACTTAGTCAAACTCACTCTTACATTTTTAAAGAGAACCACAAACAGAAAGTAACATAATGATGATAAAATTATATAGTTGCTCTGCATATAGGACCAGCAAAAGCCTAAGAAGAACGTTTATATAAAATAATGCAATAAACGGCAAACTAAAATGGATTAGAATAAAAAATTAACATAGCTACATAACACTAGTAAATACATACGCACATACTAACAATACCAACGTAATAGAAAAAACAGAATTCTATAAAAACTAAAAAAAAATCTGTGTAGAAGAATAATAAGGAATGACAGAGTACTGCTAACAGCAAACTTTAGCACAAAGTGTAGATAATAATAATATACTGAGAAGGTAGCAGGGAGAGAACCAAGCAATAATAAAACAAGGTTACATTATATGCCTACAGGAACAAACACATATCTTGTGAGTAGGAGGAATAAGCTCTAAAAGAACAAGCGGAAGTGACACTAGGTACAACTAGAGAATCATCGTATAGTAATAGCAAGAAAAGTAAAGAAAGCAATATATGATGTAAGATCGTATAATAGTGCCAATGCAGAAGTCGGTCACCACTTTGTAATAAAAAAAATTAAAATAAAAAGTATGAAACAGAAATACACGGACAAACGGAATAATATGAAACGCGGAAGGACTAATCATTAACCGAATTCATCCTTATACTAGAAGACAAATTATCTGAATACGGAAAATCAGTATCGAGGAGGAAGGTAAGACTTAAATTACAGAATTATTGTTCATAAGAAAAGTACCTACGTCCTAAGGAACAAGGAAAAAGTGGGAATGGTTCGATAAAGAAAAGAAGATTAAGATCAACAACCAAGTATGAAACAAGTGGACCGTATCCGGAGAAGGACAAAGGATGAACCCGACAGGCACTGTAATAGTTATTTACGTATAGAGAGCCGGAAGAGTAAGATTACATGCGCAGCCAAAATTTGACGCCCGACGGAGGAGAGCCTTTAGTTGGCTAATATTACAGTAAAACTGTCGGAAAAAACCCAGTCACCTTAAAAAAATTGGCCGCGGCTATTCTTCTTGCCCAGTGGTTTAGGGTCATTAGACAAGTGTAAAACCAAAAAGCCGTTACTTCGCCCCCTGCCAAACAGCCGCCATTTTAAAAACAATAAAAAAATCTCGCGATCCATTGGTCACACAGAAAAAGTTATTGAACAAAAAATGTTGGAAATAAAATTCTACACGTTTATGATTATTACCGCGATACCGAGAAGTTGGTACAAAGTTACCAAAAATCGGTTTCCGCCATTCTAGCTCTATGGAGGTGGCTTTTTCTGAAAATTACGAATGTGAAAGTTGTAGTGCTTGAAAAAATATGCACGAATCCCTTTTAATAATGTAATTGACTTAAATAGTCTCCGAGTGACAGCCCTTCAAAGTCCGCGCAGCTTGGAGAAATAGAGAGCAGTAAATTATTTATATCCCGCACTTATTATAACTAACGAGATGCCATGTCTGCCATTTAGTTAAAATGAAGAACACCATTATCCTTCGTACGATTATCCATTTTTAATCAGAATACAATCACAAAACAGCACTCGCAATCGTATTCACGGATTTTTTCCAAGAATTCACATTGCGTTTATAACAAGCTGTGCGCTCTTTTTTCAATAAAAGTTCAAGCAACACTTCTATCATGGTCGATAATGACTCGGTTCTGTCCGAGGCTCTGAACCAAGACGAAGCTCCAAAAAAAAAAAAGAAAACGTGTCTGAGTAAACTACAGTATATCTTAGGGTTTATGCAAAAAGAAATTACTTTCAATATACGAGCCCAGAATCACATCATTTGGCCTAGTTAAGATTTTTCAGGTATCTTTATTTTGTACCCACAAAAGACAATCTTTTTGGTCAATATTCTTACATCATAATTGTAGACGTTTTTAGCAATATTATAACAGCTTTAGCAATAACAAATTACAAAAAATAGTCGAGAAACACTAACTTTAAAATAAATTACTGATTCATCTAATTTGGCCCAAACGATCAAAATATCATTTCGTTCACCGTAGCATGTTTTAGTTGAAGTGAAACTAGCTGTTTGTTGTTTAATAACATATACACAGTCGGGTGTCTGTATTATTTTTGCAAAAATGGCACGTGGTAAAGCTATTTTCAATTTGTTGAATTTTGGTCATTTCTCTGGCAAAATTTACAAACAATTGCAATTATCGTATTATATAATAAATATTATACCAGCAAATTTAAGAGCTTTACAGATCTGAGCCAAATGATATCATTCTGAGCTCGTATATTCCTTTCCCATAATTTTCATCGTTTTTACCTATATCAATTTCTCGGTATCGTGGCAATGACCAAAAATGTGTAGATTTCTGTAGTTTCTGAAAACCTATTCACATTGAAACTACTTGAGTGACGTTACGATTTTATCTCGCAAAAGAGAAATGGTTACTTCGCTGTGCCGGAATATATCGTACATTTCCCACGCTGCGCGGATTTTGAAGGGCTGTCACTCGGAGACTATTTAAATCAATCACATTATTTAAAGTGATTCGTGCAAATTTTTTCAAGCACTACAACTTTCACATTTGCGATTTTCGGAAAAAAAAAATTCCCACAGAGCTAGAATGGCGGAAACCCATTTTTTACCCATTTTGGCGGGCAGCAAAGTTACTTTATCGCCCGCAATTTACTTTGTAAAGTTGTAATTGCGGTTATGGTAACTAAGATGTAAACTTTCATTTTCGGCCCGGTTGGTAAAAAGACAAAAATTTAATGTGTAAGCAAGTTGTTCAAGAAAGAGAAGTAAACAGCAACAAATAATTAAAATTTTAACTAAATTTAAATAATTAAATAAAACAAACTAGCTAAGACGTATTTTAAAGAAGTATGCAGCCAAACGGGATTGCTCTGTGGCTCAGAAACCAGGGTATGATATTACCCGATTAATTAAACAGCAAATGGAAATAACTTGGTTGATTTATAAATATTACATGTTACTTTGCAGATGAGGAGGCTTGCTGAAGAACACGAGGACGCGAAGCATCCGAGTACTTCTTCAAAGCCTCCGAGTCAAGCATAGACAACTTCATGCTGTGTAACGTATTAAATTTTTTCTGAAATTTCTCTTTAAACATTTTAAAAATTAAATTCTATCGCATCACGGCGCACGGTGAATGTGACCGGTCACCGAGGTAAAGTGAATTACAAATGATTAGTCTTGCAAAAATCTCAAAAGTGACTAGTCCTGAAAAGTGACACTTTTAAGATCAAACTGAGTCTTGCATGACCCTCTTTCTTAAGGATTTCAGGAAAATAAAGTATTTCTAGCCGAAAATGTACCAATAAAGACTGTTTCCGCATAATTTTCTTCCACTACGCCAACGCTGCCTAGAGTGGCGGCTGGGCAATATTTGGTACAGCAGTTGTTATCGTCAAACTTCTTAAGCGGGCTGGTTCTCCAAAACCCAAAATCGCGTAAACATTCAATGGCGTGCTATTTGTTGTAGGTGTTTTTAAACGGCAGGAATTTCAGTTGGTCGATGATATAAGGATATTTGTGCATGTGAAGTTACACAGCTACCTATCAGGGATTCTTTCGCTACGAAAGTTGAGCTGTAAAAGTACCTTCCGTACTTGTAATCGTGGCGGCGACCGCGACGCCATGACCTACGATGACAAAACCTGGAGCGGCTTGATGTTCTTCGAAGAAGTCTTCGGCAGCCTGTAGGATTCGTGAGTCACTTCTGACCGAAGTCTAAGGATTCGCATCAAAGCGGACAAAGAACGATCTGGATGCGGGATTGGGAATCGCTTGTCACTTGAAGATCACGACGTAGAAAAATATGTCTGGGACGGTTTCGAATATCGCTAGTTACCTGATTTATTAAACGTGTACGGCAGTGTAGAGCTTACTTCACTGAATGAAATGGGCTCATTGTTTAATATTCAAATATAATATGCATGGGCGCAAACGTCACAAGTATACTTTGCATAGTTACAACAAAAGTGTTGCAACAGTAACCAGAAAACGGCAGGGCCTTAAGAGAATATATTAAGGAATCAAAGAAAGAACTACCGGAAATGAATATTCATGTACACTTTAATTATAATTATAAATGTAGTAAACATTAAGACTGCGAACACCGATTCCGAAAAAATAAGGCTCCACCAAGCTTAACAACTGCAGGAAAATGATGTTCCTATACACAGTTTAGAAAGATATTAACAACCATCATCAGCAAAGACTTACAAAGCGCACAGTCTCCTAGTATAGACTAGCAGCAAAGATTCAAGAAAGCAAGATAGATCACAGATACAGTAAATACAATGACAATTGAAATGGCTGTGAAATGACATCGAAATGCATCTATTTTTTACTTCCTTTTACAATAAAGGAAGTATTGGATTTCAACAGATCTTCACGTTTTAGAGCCCCTGATCCCAAAAAACATATTTTTTTCATTGGTCTGTGTCTGTCTGTGTGTCTGTCTGTCTGTGAACAGAATATCTCAAAAACGGAAAGAGGTATGGCGTTGAAACTTCTTATATAAGTTTTTTGTACTATGTAGATGCGACAGCCAGCTTTTAAAGAAAATCTCATAACCGGAAGTAGGTGATTTTCCAGTTGAATACTTCTAAAATGGGTTTTTTTGTTTTCTTTATTAACTCCTATTTTAAATAGACCACTCGGTATATTATTACATTTTTGAATTTAGCTTAAAATTTTAGAGAAAAATTGTTTCTTGAACTAACACTCTATTTTGTACAGTTTTTGTAAAGTTTTTAATTTTTGAAAATTTTTTACAAATGCTTAAAAATTTAAAATCAAATTTTTGGCTAATTATAAGATCACTGTAAAAGGAAGTTGTGTGCGTGTATCATACCAGATTTGTATTGACTACAATCAGGCGCTTAATAGATTGTAGGATTTTGATAAATGAACACAACACACTCTTGCAATCAATACTATATAATAAATCAGAGGTTACACTTTGTCACAAGAAACATTGTTAAGTCATTTTGCGGTTGTAGATGCTTAATCGCATTTCACGCCTTTAGGGCAACTTGTTGCTATGTCAAAACCATTTTCAATCTTTCCGCACATTTGAGTCAGGTCATTTTGGTATTTTAAATAGCCACCTAGGCTTTAGGGCAGCGTGCTCGTATGCTAAACCCTTTTAGTTCTTTATTTGGCTCCATCGCCTAATACCAGAATCATGATTTCGCACATATTTGGCCCCAAACGCAGCATTTCTCGTCGGTTGGAGCCCCCCTCTGATGGCGCTTTGGCAGCCGAGCGTATCGCTCTCAAGAATTCCGAATCTTCTAGAAAACACGCCGTTGTGGCGTGATATCATGACGCCGGCATTAATTTGTTTCATTTTATCGCCTTGCGATTGGCTGCCGAGGTTTAGTCACGTGGGGACGCGACCAAGGTGACCTGTGGCAGCGCTTTCCTCTGGGCATTCAGCCGAGAGCCGTCGATCGAGTAAGAGGTCGGATAGTGTGTGAGTTCGTACGGCGCTCCCGCCCTTGGCGGG
This sequence comes from Agriotes lineatus, assembly GCA_940337035.1. NCBI lineage: Eukaryota > Metazoa > Arthropoda > Insecta > Coleoptera > Elateridae > Agriotes > Agriotes lineatus. Next base: position 200,679 of record CALNHX010001049.1, read on the forward strand.
GGCGTCAGCCTTTTTCCCGGCGAGTGCTGCTTCAGCATTTATGTGACAAACGTTTTCGCCTTAAGTGGCGGTTGACCGCAGCCCGTTGCAGAGAACGCTCGTGTGGTGGTTGTGAGTGTGAGTTTCGAATTGTCTTCGGCGTAGCGTGGGTGTTTTTGGGCCCAGTTCCTGCTTCCGTAAGTAAGGGGTCGTGCCCCCTTCATCTCGACCTACGAGGATCTGTCCCGCAGAACGAAAGTGGCCCATTTTTCGTCGTCCCGTCGTACGCGTCTTGACGCGTCTCACGTCGCCATTGTGGCGGATGTGCACTCATCCCTATAGCCGTCGAACATCGAAGGTACCTGCCACCTAAGACTGCAGCCTGTCGCAACTCAACTGTACCAGGCTCCCTTACCGCCTACATATTAAGGTATGTGTCCTTGAACTGATTACCGCTGTGAACGCGAGCGAGCCGTCACATCTCTGGTGCCTACAGGCACTGTCGTCATAACTATCCATGTCGCGAGTGCTAATTTGATCTTTGCTGTTCGCTGCATAAGGCGTCGCGCCAGCATATTTGTACTCATTACTGCTCATTACTGTTCATTACTGTTTATTACTGTTCAACATCTGTCGTTAAGTTTAGAGCGCGCGCCAGCTGGTGTCCTTAGTTAGAATCCATTTATAGATATAGTGCGACGCACTCTGCTGCCCCATTGTAAACCCGTTAGTCAATACATGATTTGTTAGCTAAGGGAACTATTGTTTTGTTTCGACTTGTGCATGTTCTGTTTCAGATAAGCGCCCCCTTCATTGTACTGATTATTGTGCGACGGAACGAGCGAGCTTTGAGCGTACAGGTGGGTAAGACAGCTGCGTAGTCGCGGTCGGATTGACACCTAATTACAATCCTTGCATAAGGCAATCCCGAAATTGTTATTTGACCTTGCAATTCTTGAGTAATCCTATCGGCGGAGTATTTTGCGTGCTTCGCTCCCGTCTAACCGTCCAGGCCCGGTTAGCCGGGTTAAGACAGGCTTGGTGGCGCCCTAATAATTTCGACATACCCTATATATATATTATGCCACAACACGCTTGCCCAGAACGTATCGTGTGACTCACGCCCGACTCCCTGAGCGTTCCAGCCGTGGCCTATCAGCCTATTTCGAACCGATTTCAGGGCAAGTGTGCCAGTTTTTCAGGACTGATTCCGTGGTGCGATGCTCACCTTGGGTGGGTGTCGTAAAGTTCTTTTAATACCGTAACAACATTTAAAGAAATATGGCCTCCATTGCATCAATGTTTCACTTTTTTCTGCTCATGCGTAGCCAATCAATATACCAACAAAGTCCATTCGATTAAAAAAAAATATTACGGAGAGTTAAGAAATGACAGCAAATGAAAAAATCAGAGACAAGGTTACGATCGAAAAAGTGGCGTTGCAGAGTAATTCTTAAGATCAACGTTTTCAACATAGCTTTAGAAGTAACAATCACAACGATATACAGTAAATCAGAAAATCAATATTTTTTGCATTTCTTCATCGCTCATACAAACTAAAAGTTGCTGACTTATCAACTGCTACTGAAGCATTTTCTAGTACAATGCAATATTTACTTACTAAATATGTCACTGTTAATTTTACGATTTAAATTTTTGTGTTGAATAGGTTTGTTCATAATTAAACTAAAAACAGCATGTAATGTATTTCGTAGATTGGAAGGGAAAACTTCGTTCCCCTTGTGAATTACACTATTGCTTGAATACATGCAAGTGTCGCCTAAATAGATAAATAGATTTTCAATATAGATGCAATTTCTTTAACTGAACTAGATGCATTCTCTTCTATTAACTAAAGTGCATTTTCTTAAAAATTTAACTTTATTTTGCGAAAACCCACGAATTAGACAAAGTCAACCCATATTCTGAAACTTTTTAGCAAATGCTTATTTAAAACAATAATTTTACGAAGGGAATACTTCTCTTCCAAGCCTCTCTTTTTGGATTTTTTAAGTTTGTCGACGTATTTTGAACCTTTTTGTTGTTCTAAACCCAATCATATATGGAAAGCGAAGATGTAGGAAAGTATTAATTCCTAAATACGTATTATATTATCGATATCAAGAAATATATAAGTTTGCCGACGTTCTAATTATTCAAAACATTTTACTACCTTCAAATTGAGTGGAATTACTGTGTGGCGAACTTAATGATGAAACGGGATTTGTCATAGACGTTTAATTGTAGCACCAAAATCAATCTGTCGGCAATGTTTCACGTACAGTGAAAAAGCAACTTTCAAAAAGTGAACTACGAAGCGTAGTACATATTGTAGTGATAGGTCAATCCGATATAAATAAATAATGTGGGAATATTACACAAATCACTAGTTAGTTTTAATAAGTATTCCATGTTGTATGTCATGGCTTATTAAGTATTATGCTCTGTAACAATTATTTGCAAAGTAAATGGTTTATTGCCTACCTATTTTATTAATTGGCAACCAAATTTAAATTAATGCTCCGGCTTAGCATGAGAAAACTCAAAATACCAGGGTTAGGTCGTAATATCCAGTATAAAATTTACTTTTGAGTATGACTTTTACACTTGTATGGCAAACGCCCAACTTTCTGCCAGCCAATGACAGTTTAACCTCTAATTGAGGGCAAAATCAAAAATGATCGAAACACACTAAAACCAAGCAACAATTTCACCTCAGGTAATTATTAGCAATGTAATTAATGAGTCAAGTAGTATGGCTAACTTGTTTTGTTTCTTTCCTGACGTAATATAAGACGCGAGTTCTCAATTGTTTTGCTTCCTGCTTTGTGAATCCAAATCCGCCGATCGTAAAATCAAGGGAAGCCAAGCTTGTAATTATTCTCTGGAACATGGAAAGCTGGCAATCGAGTTCCCTAGAAAATTGAAACAGTTCAAAAAACCAATCAGTGGTCTATATAAATGCAGAAAAAAAAAGAAGCTGTTGTTGCTCATTAGTAGTCCAAAAGGTTGGATGATGAACAACAAATACTACATTGAAATGTTGAGAAACTTATCCCACCGCTTATCCCATATTATTATTAAGGACACCTTAGTAGTCACTCCTAAGCTTTGCTAAGCTCCTTGCAATTTCTGAATGTGTCAATGTTATTTTATCTTACTTGTAATATTCGGACGCACCCCGCTGGCTTTAAACCGGCAGGGTAGCGAAAACGCGTTAACGACTCTACTACGACACTGTCCCGAGTGCAGAAAGACGTGGGAGCTATTAACAAGCCAGAAAAGGGTGAACCATTACGGGGATAGTAGGAGTGCCGTTTTGAAGCACTTTTATCGGCTCATGGTGCAATATTACGGCTTTTGGCTGGACTTCATTCACTTCCTTGGCACCAAATTGAATGGAAGTTGTAACTGCTTCTCTCTTGGTATATTGAAGAGCTTCATTGTCGGGTCGTTCAAAATTTAGAAGCGTTTCTCGTACCTTGATAGATATGAACCCATTCCCATCCGAATTGCTGGTTTCTACATACACCTCGATCTTCCTACTCGAGCCACGGCCGCTGATCTCATTCCATTGTCCCGAATACTGTTTCAAGCTGAAGGTCTTCACTATGATAGTCGAAATCAGCCATAGAATCCCTGTTTGTCGTGCAAGTATATTATCCTTAATTTGAGATGCTATATTTACGGCGATTTTGTTTGTAAAAGTCGTTTGTGTAGCTTACGTAGGTGGCATAAGTAATCGTAGTCTAAGGAACACATGGTTTGAGTCCTTCCTCGCCTGGGAGTCTAAACGCAATTTGTTACGTTGGCTGGTATACGAACTTACGCTCACCTAGAATGCACTGCCGTGACGTCACCTAGATATTAAGGAATTTCTCTGCAGTAAATTGATAACAGGACTTCTCCGGCTGACCTCCGCAGACTCTCCTGTAATTTGTGTATTGAATATAGTTGTATCAGATAACACCTTGTTTACTTTAATTATTAAGCAAAATGCAGTTACGCTTTCAGAAATTATAACACTTCAAAATACATGAAGGCAAATGTATCTAGGGAAAAAATGAGAATGTCGCGCGGATTAAGAAGAATGCTACGTACATTTGAGTACACAAATTGCGAAAAGTAAATGGCGCGCATAAATAAGGCTGTAACTGCCCTAGGGGTGCATTAAAGAAAACTAAGGCGCTATTGTTCTAAAATAGATACTTATCTTTGTGGAATATGGCCGCATAGTTACTAAGGGAAGATGATAGAGAGGAATTTGCAGTTGTCTACGAAAATAACTCAGTGTCTAATTAACGGAAAATAAGGACAAGGCTACAGTAAATCGGTTAAATATCTTGACTTGGCTATGATAGAACACGTACCTTAGTTTCATATGGGTAACCAGATTTAGTGGAAGGAATATGGTTTTACAGTGACTACACTGCGATGATAATTTTTTCAGCTGCTTTTATCCACGAGATTGGATTTTTCTTTTTAATTATTGGAATTTTAATTTGATTTGTATTAGTGTGTCCACGAAAGAGTCTAGGCATTTATAACACTCGAACTTTGAATGAATGGGGCTATCTAAACTCAAGTTTGTTGCTGTAATCACTCCTATCAGTTTGACCCAAAATCTCCCGAACCAGCGCCTATGAGTTTTTAACTATACTTAAATCTGTTTACATGATCATATGGGTGACTCTAGAATTTAAATTTAAATTTAATATATACTTCAATATGTTACAGGAAATTCTCGAAACGTTTCCGTCTTTGTACAGAAAATAGGCTGTGGTATTCTTTAATCTCTATAATTTAGAAATGAATTCTTCGTTTAATCGAGCACCCTCCAGATCAAAGCTGTGAAAGAGGAAAAATCTGCCGAATTTTCCTCCAGCGACTTAATACGGAGTTTAGTTCATTTTGGGCGCAAACGAGGTTAGTTAATACCTAAAGCGATTAAGTTCAGTCGCGCTGCTTCATTATACGCCGACTCCTCGGTTATCGCACACAATTATATGAAGGATTCGCTTTTAATTCAAGTTTTCAAGTGCTATATATTAAATTCTGTATACCTTCCACCTCGTCGCCGCGAACACGGAATTATTGTATCAACTTCAGCCCCAGGATATCCACGTTGCTGCGGATTTCGCGCGGCGGCAATAAATTGCAGACTTTAGCTTCTGTGCTGTATGTGTATTTTTGAAGTAGACAGTATTAGCATCCGTGCGGAGTGTGCAGTTACACCGTAAATAATGGCGATTTTATCCCTTCTGACTATTAAATTACGGACGGGCGACTTCCGGCATAAATTCCAATTAATTTGAGTAAACGCTGAAATAAAACGCGAACTAACTTATTTAAATCTGACGTTATGGGGTATAATCGTTTTATGGAATCGCATTTTATTGTGTTATATGCTCGCCATTTCAGCGCTCCGCGGGACCTTTTTGCAGCGCAGCGGTTGAACTAACAAACTGGTTCTTGGTAATTGGGGCTCATATTCAGGAGTTTCGTATAACCGCGTTAAATTGCAACGCGGTAAAAAATATTCCGGAAAATTGGGAGGGATTCGGATGCATTTATTGTTATTTGTGTCCTAAAAGACGGAAAATTGCAACAAATATTGACCTCGATGAACTGGAGGGCAAAAAAGGAAAGAACCAAGACTCCGCGTAGAAATAAATCCAACGGTCGGGTACATTGCTGCAGGGAACCAAGAAATAGCAACAAACGACAAAATATACAAAGGTAGAAGACCAGTAATATGTTCCTGAAAAACACAAAAGATGTTGAGTAGAAAGGAAACAAAAATAGTAAATTAGCAGATTCAGAAAGAAGATAAATGTTATAGCAAACGTCTTACATAATCTAGCACATAGGCAAAAATTTCGAAACACGCTTTGATTAACTATTTATATGGGCATAACGTTTGTCCCATAAGTTTTGAGAAAAAATATTAACAGCTATATTTTATGTTGCTTTAGTTTTATATTAAATTCAAGGACAAGTAATTATTTCTACAGCTACATTTAATAGATTTATATACTTAAACTACGGATAATGGTTCATATTCTTCAACTCCAACCAGATTGAAAGCATTTTTCCTATAATAAGCTACAACGGATTTTTTTCTCTAAACTTACGGGTCATACGTTATACGCAAAAGGAAAATTGCAGCGGCATGGCTATAATACCATCGGAAGCAATATTATTCCAAACGAAAACTAGAAACACACAGTGCATGATAATAAAAACCTTTTTTTCTATTTTGCGTTTAGAATAACTCCATTTTAGCACCCAAATGACGTCATTTGGGTGTTAGAATAAGTAGTTGGTGTGCTAGAATAGACTAGTAAAATTTACTGCATTGATGTTGGTAGCGTTGAACTGTCAACTGGCATATGCGAAAATCAACAAAACTGACGTTTCAAATTAATTTTTCTTCAAAACCACCGCAAAATTCCCTAGATTTAAAATTTTTATTTTTTAATTTATAAAATGGTATAAAGCCGCAAAATAGAAAAGAATGGCCGCATACTGTGTATCCTGGAAAAGTAGAAGATGGTGGATGAAGCTATTTTATTACTTTCTGGATGCTAGTATTGTAAACGCTTTTATTTTATACCAGGAAACTATGAAAATAAGACACCCTAGAACCAAACGAATGAGCCATTTACAGTTCAGGTCCAAACTAGCAAACCAGCTGATTGGACACTTTTCAGCTAAAAAACGGCCTGGTCTACCACCGGCTGGAGAAAGCAATAGAACTGGTGCACACTTGGCACGGAAGACGACAATGAGAAGATGCAATAATTGCAGTAAACAGAAAAGGCAAAAAAGAACAAATATTGAGTGTAGTGAATGCGAAGTGGCATTGTGTATTGGCTGTTTTATACCATTCCATTCTCAATGATTGCAAATAATTGCATATGGTTATTATAATTATTATTGGAATGTAGTATTACATAGTTATATAGATATTAGTGTAATGTAATTATAATTCTTATATTTTAGCTTAGCATAAGATAAGTGTAAAGATTAATTTAAAATGATTAGAATAGTTATATTCTAGATGTAACTGGCTTTTTGACAATATATACATATATATTCCTATGTATCATATGCTATTCAATAAATGAGTAAGCATTTAAATAAATAACTCGACAATATTATGAAGTGGCATTCCTGTTATACCAGTGAAAATTCACAATATGTTTTGGCTTGGTTGCTCTTTGGTAGAAAGGTTTACCAGCATATTTTGGGAAAGTGGAAACGGATTTTTGAAAAAAAAAAGTTGTTTTTCGGTTTCCTGGAATCTCAAAGAACGCATACGACATAAAATTTACATTTTTCCTCGTACAGTAATTTTGCACGTTAAAGGGTTAAGTGCCTTAGAGTAGCATTCATAAATTAGGAACTATTCCATAGCCATAGTACATGAAAATTATTTTTGACCATACTATAGTACAAACACAGGTAATATGATACCTAGTTTAATGTATTTATTAAATTTCCAAATTTATTTATATAACTAGATGTAGGTATTGGAAAAAGTTCTATTCCACATGTGAATCTAGCAATTTATCCTTTCGGAGAAATAATTTCTTCTGATGGATAAAATGTCTCTTTATTCACTTGTACCACACATAACTATTATACTGTCAATCCACAAAGTCATTATGAAAGCCGTCACCGAAAGCAGAGTTATCGTATGATCTTATGGAATTCATCACCAAATAGTGAAGAATGACTTACAATGGTATTCACATAAGTTACTAATGTTTCATAAAATATTACTAGTGGATAATGATGCACACTGCACAGCTTATATACTATCAATCGACACAATCATTATGAAAGCTTTCACAGGAAGTGGAATAGGCTCACCAAGAAGGACCGTAAGAATCTTATGAATCTTACCACCAAATAGTGAAGAAGGACCTCCAATACTGTCAATGTAGGTTGCGATTTATTACTGCTTAATCGTATTACGAAGCGTTTACGCTGTCGACCCTCAAAACTAATTATCAAAGCCGGCACAGAAGATAGTGTTGACGTATAGGAGTTGATATAAAACAGTGAAGAAGGACTTCCACTTCCACGCATTAAGTTGCAGGCTCTCCATGAATTATTACTAGTGGATGGTAATGGGACACTCCTATACTGTCAACCCACAAACTCATTACTAAAGCTTTTACAGCAAGTAGAGTAATCGTATGTGACTTGCCATCAAATTCCGTAGAAGTATCTCCAATGATATTCATATAGGATGCGAAGTTTCTATAAATTACTACTGGTGGAAATTTTTAACGATAAAGTCATAAAAGTTTTCATAGGGCATAGGCCTATCGTATGGGACTTACCATCAAATAGTGAAAAATTATCTACAATGGTAACCTTTCTATGAATTATTGCCAGGGATTGTAATAGAAAGCTTGTATGCTCTCAGCCCACAAAGCTATTATACCAACTTCCAGAGGAAGGAAGATTATCAATGATATACAGATAAGATTCAGACTTTTCAGGAATTATTACAGCAGTGAATGGTAATAGGTTTTACAAACCAGCCGGATGATGATGATTTGCAACACGCACATTTCCAGTAGGGTGTTGCCAGTACTCACACGGTTTTAGCAACATTGGATTATATACGTCGGTTTTATGATAATCATTTATAATAGACCAAGGTTTTAAAGAGGAGTTGTCTGCTAGATTTCCATGCTTCCGTTGAATTTTTTTCTTCTTGTGCACCTAAAAAAAATCAAAATAGAAACATCCTTATGAAAGCCTGATAAAACGGCATACGGAAACATGTGTCAATATAATTGTAAAACACTGTTTTACACTATGAAACAAAGACTATGCATTGTCTATGTCTAATCTATAACATTTTGTAATGATAGGTAAATATTGATACATTTATTTAAGAGTATATAGTTGTAGGACAATAGCAGCCAATGTGCCCTTGTTAAAGGAGTTATGTAATATGGAATCAGAATTTTTACGTTCTTGTTTTTAAGGTAAAATGTCAACAGATGAGAGTATTGTTTATGGTAGTAGTTAAGACATGCATTTGAGAATAACTGCATTCCCCATTATTCGCACACGACCATGTAATTTTGGTTTAAGGTAAAGATATACATTTACATAATGAAGGTAAAGCAGGAATTCGAAATGGAGTTAATAATACTGCAATTCTGCAATGTTCCGCCGTGCGGAATAGACGCACTCGAATTTCTGTGTACCGTACAATTATTTCGTTTAATAGTCCTCACATTCTTAAAAGAACGAAACAGTTTTTGGATATTGGATTTGCTATGTTGGTCACGGGCAGTGAAGAAAAAAAAATTTAGCATGACTGAGTTGGACAAACATGGAAGTACCAAACCTGATTAATATTATTGTTATTTGAATACTCTTACTCAGGTTTGGATTCTTATTCAAATATCTGGTATTAAATCTACTTTAGGTACTACCTACAGACCACCTAAGTGGATTGTAAATTATTTTTGGATGAATTGAAAACGGCAATCTCTATGAACTTGCCTTGTGTTGATAAAATTGTATGGCTTGGTGATTTTAGTATTGATGTACTAAAAGCCAATACCATATCTTCTACCCATTTGCAAGGTTTCCTGGAATCACTTGGTTTGACAGAGATTATTGAAGAGCCGACAGGTTTAACAGACAAAACTGCGTAATTTATTGACTTTAACACTGTATCTGACGAGTCGATGGTTATTGATTGTGGTATAGTTGCCTGTCATTTATCGGATCATGATATGATTTACTGTGGCATTGTTCTGAAGGACTCTAAAACAGCGCCCAAACTGATAACTTTTAGTAATATAAAATAATTAATACCCTTCCATGATTTCTTCAGAATAACCAACGGTACAAACAAACTCTTTGCAGGTTGCCTGTTGCCTTCCTTTTTCTGTGACGTCTTTTGTGGCAGACGTGACAATGGTGCACTTTCGTTGCAGATGCTGTGGTGCTCATAGTGGGTTGGTTACTTGGTACTTCTGGCACAAACTTTACAATATTCTATTTTAATTGGTGTTGTGTATATTTGTTGTTGTAACGACAAATGATGTTTTCTTTTAATAGGTCCTTTCCCAAATGGAGCAGAAATCTTCTTTGTTCATCATTGGCATTTCCTTCCTAATCGGGATTTGCGAACATCCATACATTGAATGCATTGATGGCAGCAATATCTGGCATATACGTACTAAAATATAGACGTGGTCATCTCTTGGTCTTGTTTTGTACGACAATATAATCTCAGGTTTCTAGTCTTCATTTTCTCCTCCGACTTTCCCATCAGTGTGTTGGCTGGATAGCAATATTACTAATAACTTTTTTTGACTAGTATGATACCAGCAGGATACGAAACACCGCGATGGCGCCGAGCAACCGTGAGCTGTTTTAACAGTGTCAACAAAAGTGAAGTGAAGTGTGAAAGTGGATTAATAGTCAGTGAAATAAAATTCACAGACGGAGGCAGTTAATTAAGAGAATAGGGTATAATTAACAAGCTACGACGTTTAAAACTTTCGAACAAAATCGCTGAAATTGTTAACTCAACCTCCACGCCAGCTGACGTCACGCCCCCTCTCTCTGCCGTTACATCGACAGGACAGTTACGATTGGACCATGCACAGCCATAGTTGTAAACAACCTAAAGCAGGCCCTACACGTGCAAATATTTTATTTAAAGTTAAAAATCGAAACAAGTGAATATATTAACTCGCGAAAATGGAAGGCAAAAATATAGAAAATACGTAACAGAAAATATTAATGACTATTCAATTCACCTGTTATCTGTCAAAAAGTGACCAATGAAAATCCAGAATTCTGACGCTTCTTGACCAATCAAAAAAATATCAGTGGATATATCTTCCTAGAAGGTATTCAAGTGACTATTTTTAACAAATGCGATTTTTATTAGAAAAAGTCAATATTAGTGTTCTGTTACTATAGAAATTGCGTAGTTTGTTGCTAGATTTACTGAAAACTAATTTGAAAAGGTAGTTTGGTTCATTAAATAGTCCCTCGAATACCATTCTTAGTCAAAGTTATGTCGACTACTCATGGTATTATAAGTGAATATACAGTAGATGCAAGCAGAAGCTAATGCTGAATAGCGCAACTAAACTAGGTTATATCAGAGAAATGATGAGAATAAGAGATGAGGAGATTCATAGGGAAAAAAAGCATTGCATATGGAAATAGGAAGATTGGAGGATAAATTTGCAAAACCAACGAACATTTAAGCTCAAGCCAAAAATAACATTTACCGAAAAAGAATTATGCGATCGCAAAGTTGGAGTCAGAGCAGAAACGAAAAGGAGACCCGGAGAAACAGGGCTGTAGAAAGTAGAAATAATATAACATTGAAAACGAAAAAATATGGGCATGCGGAAAAAAGAATAAAGAATCACACCAACTAGATGAACTACTAATGATGGCATAGTGAAACCTTAAAGGATCATACAAGCAAGGTTCCTTAAAACGCTTAATAAAGGAGATGAAAAAACGCAAAATAGAAATATTAGCGGTGCAAGAAACACAACAGACAGGAAACGAAATTATAGAATTAGATGAACACATATACTTTAACAGTGGAGGAGAAGACAGGCGACAAGGAGTAGGCTTCATCATAAAAAATAATTTAAACCTACAGTAGCAGAATTTAAATCATATCAAATAGAATGTGCTGAATAAGAATGAGACTTTGAACAGGAATTCGATTCAGGAAAAGGCTATACAAAGCACTGGGAGAACTAGGTGTAAATGGAAAGCTTATAAAACTAATACAACTAACTCTAAAACAAACAACCAATATGATAAGAATAGGGAATAAAATGTCACAGAAGTTTGAAGTACATGCATGATTAAGACAAAGCGATCGGTCTTCAGTCCTCAATACTTGTCAACTGTGCATTAGAGTATGTCAGGAAAGCAGAAATAAACAGAACAAGACTAATACACCATAAGGTGCCGGGTGATGTAGCTTGAACAAGCGTCCACGGTCAATCAGTAGAGTTAAGCAACGCTCTTTCTGGTCAGAACTAGGATGGGAGTTCCATCGCTGCATCTCTCGGCGCCTTGTGGTACAGCTGCCACGGAAATAGTTGGTCCCGAATGTCATCATAACATCATGACAGTCGTTAGTGGGGTTGGAAGTCCCCATAAAATGTACAGCGACGCCTATTATTGGCCTAACGGCTGTTGGCTGAGTGCTAAAATAATAAATAAATAAATAAACAAACACCATAATTTGCATTTGCGGACGATTTGACGATACTGACGAGAAGTAAGGCTGAACTAAAAATTGCAATTTTGAGGTTGGAAAAAGCATGACATGGGCAGAGCAGAAGTAGAACGGTGCAAACAAATTAAACATATCGACGACTAAAGGAAAAACATTTAGTTTTAAAGAGGTTGCCAAATTTACATATCTAGGAACAGATATTTACAGAACACGAAATGTAAGAAAAGAAATACAGAAAACAATTATCGCCAGAAACTGCTACATACAGGCATTCAGAGGATGCTCTTATAATAAAAATATATCAAGTGGGCTCAAAATTAAAATGTATAAATCTATAATAAGACCAATCGTAACATATGCAAGTGAAGTATGGACGTTAGGATCAACAGAATGCAACATTCTAGGAGTATGGGAAAAGAAAGCGTTCAGAGATGGAAAAAAGAAGTCATGGAAGATATAAAACAGTGTAACATAAACAATTGGAGAGAAAAGTGTTGAGATAAAAAAGTGTGGAAAAAGGCAGTAAAACAAACCGTGGGGCTGATAGGCCTCAAGTGCTAATATGTATGTATTGAACTGATTCGGGCTCTTACTTTGTGTTAACTATTAGCATATGCTTCTAAATTATATTTTTATCAATTGAATTGCCTTATTTATATTATTTGAATATTAATAGTTATTCTTTTTGCTAGCTTCTGAAAATCGGGGATGGATTTCTTTTATCTAGATTGCTTATTCTGAAATTTGATATTCTGATTTTAATTTTATTGCAAGTCAAAAATAACTTCTGTCTAATGATATGTCAAACAAATCTAAAGTTCAATGACAAATACCAGATCGTTACATTCGCCACATAACAATATCAAACAGTAAGTAATTCCTTACTAATAAATTCACCTTTTTAGTCTCTATTTTCTTTCAGTGCTTACCTAATATCTACAATCAACCACCTTTCACTCAAATTTATCAATGTCCCTGATGTACTAACAGCTCAATGCAATCCAAATCAATTGATATACAATTTCAAATGTAATTCTTCAATAAACTTCACTTAGTATTTTTCTCTATTTATTCTTCTTTGTAGATTAGTCCGGCTTTTAGTTTAGTTTTTCACCATATACTTGCTATCTTCCTCCATTTTATATCTCATTTTCTTAAATTAAATCTCCTTTTTATTTCACCACGCAAATGTACTCTTAAATCAACCCTTCTTAATTCCAAACATTTTCCTTTTAAAATAGGGTTTATTTCATACTTTTAAATTAGGTACCCCAAATTAATTATAGCTTTACATTTTTCAAAATGTGTTATCTTAATAGTGAAAATAAAGTCCTTAACGATATTGTATTTTCTCCTTACAACACACTATATCTTTATTTTTGATTTCTACCTACTATGTAAAATAATTTATTTCGATTAAGTATTTGTCATTACCTTCAAATTTCATAATTAGATATTACATTATATTCGAATTCATCTGTTTCTCAATTAGCCACATTTTATTCAATTATAATTTCTATTTTCTTTTCTAATTACATACCCGTTATTCATATTCCCAATTCATATTCAAACTGATCCCTATAATATTCAACTATTGTAATCCCTTGATCCTATTTTAAAATTGATTTTTATAACCCTGTATTCATATCATTACAGTATCTTTAACTATGTATTATCAATAACATCATTTTACCTTGCGGTGTAGAGGCTGGTGCACTATGCGCTTGCATCTGGTGGTACAGTGCTCAACTTGCCCCGGATTCAGAATACAAAGTTGGAGCGCGCCCTTTGTGCTTGCGCAGCAACCATTGTGTGAAGTGTGTGTCCCCTAGATTGCGGAAAAATTCCGGCCTTCGCGGGATTCGAACCGTATACTTGCTTAATGCAAGCCTGCGGCTACCCAACTGCACTACGCGGCTTCTTAAGTGCTTATACATTACTTTATTCTATTCTCAATCAATTCTTTTTAAAATTGAATTTTAATTAATTCATTTGCCCTATTTATTTCTGGATTATCAAAATTATTAAGTGCTATCTTCAGTAGAAATACTTGACTGGTCGGATTCTTTATAATCTAGATTGCTTATATTCTGAAATTTGATTTTCTTATTTTTATGACAACTCGTACATCTGTCAACTGACATTTCAAACCAGTTTTGAAAAATAAATTACAGATACTTTATCGTTACATTATGTCATTCCACAATATCAAATGGTAAGTATTCCCTTAATTAAAATTAACTCACTTAACTCTTTCTATTTCCTTTCAGTTTTTATTTTAAATTCCTGTATTCTGTTACCTGTTATTGGACTGGACACTCTCCTCTACTGAGCCCAATGCATCCAGCAACCTCACCAAGATATTCCAACTTCCAACAACAACGTCAGCACGAACTCCGACACAAACACACCTGGATCCTCAAAGACTTCCTTGTCCTTTAAATACGACAAGGCACCTTCCAACCTTTCCCAGCAGCAACCACCATCCATGTCATCCCAGTAAAATTTTCAAGCCACCGACAACCCTGTACCACGAACCTCGACCAGATGCAAGCCACAAAATGTCACTTCAATGACAAGCCTCTCGAATCAGAACTCCTTGTCGAATCAGAACTCCTCCAGATGAAAAATCTCCAATCCTCCTCACAAAACGCTCACTCTGCTAACGATCTCGATGTAAACCACTTCTTTTGTAAACCATTACTTGTTATCCAATTCAGTTGTTGCAATGTAATTTTACAATAAATTCAATTCAGCATTCCCTTCCTTTTATTGGCTTTTGTAGATTGTAACTGTATTAATTTGGTATTCTCACCTCCTTCGTTATATTCATCTATATAGTCTGCACATCTTCTATGCTTCTAACATTTTACTCTTTATTCTTTCATACCACGACAATTTTCTTTCAAATTTTAAACCTTTTATATACCAAATTTAATATCCTTTAAAAACTTTTATAAAGGTGTTTGTTTTTATAATTTCAAACTATACAAATTGCATTACATCATTTTTTGTTATCATTTTTTTTATTCTAATCAATAAAAATCTCCTTAGTGATATAGCTAATATTATTTCAACACACTATAGAAGCTTTATTATTGACTAAAACAACTTATGGAAACATGTGACGATATTTAATTATGAACACATTTCTCAGCAAAAAGTAGCAAGCAACTAACAGTATAGAATAAACTACACATAATATGACTGTATTCAATCCTGTACACGATCAGGTTACAAACTATAAGTTCACTAGCACATTTAAAATTTAATTAATAATTAATAATTTATTAGTTTTTGGCTCTCAATTTGATAAAATCCGCGGTTTACTTGAAATAATTTGCAGAATGTCAAACAAGATCCCACAGGCGTATGAAACTGTTAAGGCACGCATGCGCCTCGAGCACGGCATACGAGGGACGTTCAAATTAGAACTAATCAATTAGCTTGTGCATTGCAAGGCTAGTAAGAGACTAATAAAAAATTAAAGACAATGGTTTTTCTAAGGGTTCTAGAAGGTTATGAGCTACAGCAGGTTGATCTGGCGGGACCCTAAAATTGGAGGTTTATCCAGAGGAATGCAAACCTGAATTAACTGTGGCTGAGCCGAGAAACCAATTAGATTTGCTTATTAAATATGTACAAATGGAATTATATTATAAAAAGGGAAGATAATTGTAGGGAGGAAACGGTAGGTTGAGAATATCAGCTAAGTATTCAAGGAGAAAATATGTTAGGATCGAACCTAAGCGCACCACAGCAAAAATATTCGGCATAACTTTGACTACTGTTAATAAGTGGTTTACTAAGTCTAGTACAAGTCTCCCACCTTTATTATTTTCTGGTCGGCTATCCTCTTTCCTAAAAGAACTCAGATAATGTTACTTACTGGAATTCAAATCCTGACCGCATACACCTGCACACTTATTATGTATGCAGAAGCGCAGTCTGCCACGGTACAAATATTGATTCTTTCTTTGGAAAGTTTGCTCCTCATATACACATGAAATGGAGCTTTACCTCTTAAAAGAACAAGTTGTTCATCCACGCATATTTGAACACCTGGTTTTCAGCTCATTATACATTTTGCAACAAATATGCCAAAGATCTCTCTAATCGGAGCCATTTCTTTCTTTCCTGGTTTCGAAATTATTAAACTGAATAAATTGCGTGACTTCATTGCAACCATTACGAAACGCAATAGCTGGAATGATAACCCTATAGTATGCTCGGTATATATACGGAATATCTTCTTTTTCTTCTTCCTCATAGTTTAGGCGAAAAGCCCGTTACTACTACACACTGAGTGCGGCTTTATAAGCCATCTTAATGCCGAGCTAGGTGGTTAGCCTAACTCCTTGAATTCAAAAAAATGTCCTTTCAGATGGAGCACAACCACCAAAGGTGTTTTCACCATGGGCGTAGAGCGTAATATGTAAGTGGTGTAAGCTACCAATTCACTGTCTCCCGATTGCAAGTGCAAACGCTTTAACAACCGGCCACACGCTTTATAGATATACCGAGTAGCAAGAAAAAACTATACCTTCCGCGACCAACAGCTAATAACGTATTTATCCCAGATGGGCGGCTACAAACAGCAACAGAATCCTACGTTAAAGGCCGCTGTATAAAAACCTAGCCAGCAGTGCACCAAGTAAGAGAAAGAAAGGGGATGCTAAAACTGTTGAGTAGAAGAAAATTATTCATTGCTACATATAATGCAAGGTGTAGGGGTGTAAGGGTAGACCTGAAGCAATAGAAGAGGAAGTTAGGTAATGGGGGGAATGTGTCAAGCTAAAATCAGTACGTACGGTGTATTATAATAGCAGAGACAATGTACGCAGGAACGGTTTCACGATAATAATCCGTTCGTCACAATTAAAAATGTTGTCATCAACTAGAAAACTAGAAATATATAGTTCCTTGGCGTAACATGATGATCTTCCATTAAAGTTAATAGCAAGGAAGTAGTAATTTATGAATTCTACCATACTCGGCGCAGCAAACAAATGGAGTGCGCAACTCAAATGACAATATAAAGCTGCTTGGATCAGTATTTTAATAATAATCACTAATGAGTTATAGACAGTGATTCTTATAATTATACATCAAATATATATTTTTTTAAATTGTGATACAAAGAGAAATTTCGCCTATCTCAAAAAGCATGGCATTTGTGCTCACTAAGTAAAAATTCCGTAACACGACGTGAAAAGGCGCAAGAGTAACAGCAATAACAGCGAACTAAAACTAACAAATAAAGTACCACAATATCAAGCACAAATACGCCTCAAAGTGTCAAACTTAAATTAACTATTTTTTGTAAGAATTACTGGTATCTATATCCTATGGTAATCATTATTATTAAAACAGTAACCCAGACAGCACTGTAACTGGTAAGTTGGGTTGCATACTCTACTGTATTTGTTTGCTGCGTCGAGTATAATACTTAAAAATTAACATAACTAGCCCAGTGAGCTATTTTGATCTACGAGATGGCTGATTGTGGGTATTTTAGTATTTTGAATGATTAAGCAGTATTCAAAATTTTAATTTTATTCTTAAAGTTAATTTGGTATCCACTACTGTAACTTTAACATTTCACTCAAAGTTCCTCGATAACTTTTACTTCATATTCTTAATAATACATTAATAGTCGGAAAAGGAAAAAGTAATAAATAAATACCAAGCAGAAACGTTACAGCCAAACCCAATGCTTCCTAAATACATAAATCCATCACGAATTATTTGGAAGAAATATTACGGGAGTGACAGAGCAATAAATTAAAAAGTCATTTGCGACAGACTTGTGGGCTACGAAACAGAAAAATCGCAGTCTCATTTGAATTTGTTACCGTCCTAGAATATTTAGTTGAGGATTTATTACCCCTGGTTATAATAAAAAAATCGAGCCGAGGAATTTCAAAAATAGACCTTTACAGAAGTTTATGTAAGACGCAGCCTTTTAACAACGAATATTGAAAGTTCATAAAGGATTGTTTTAGTATGTTTGAAAAATGTGGATTATTGGGACACTTTTTACTTCCTTTTACGATAAAGGAAGTATTGGATTCACCCCAAAAATTCGAAATTGAGTTTTCAACAGATCTTTACGTTTTAGAGTCCCCTGATCCCAAAAAACATATTTTTTTTCATTGGTCTGTGTGTCTGTCTGTCTGTCTGTGTGTCTGTCTGTCTGTGTGTCTGTCTGTCTGTCTGTGAACAGAATATCTCAAACACAAAAAGAGGTATGGCGTTGAAACTTCATATATAAGTTTTGTGTACTATGTAGATGAGACAGCAAGCTTTTGAAGACAATCGCATAACCGGAAGTAGGCGTTTCCTCTTGTAATTTTTCAGTTTTTTTCGATTTTTTCAAAAACGGCTCTAACGATTTTTTTCAAACTTTACATTTTTATTACATTTTTAATGTGCATTGACGTGAGATAGGTGATTTTCCAGTTGCATACTTCTAAAGTGGATTTCTTTTGTTTTTTTTCTATTTTTTTTATTAACTCCTATTTTAAATAGAACACCCGGTATATTATTACATTTTTGAATTCTGCTTAAGATTTTAGAGAAAATTTGTCTCTTCAACTAACGCTCTATTTTGTACCGTTTTTGTAGAATTCGTAATTTTTGAAAATTTTTGACAAATGCTTAAAAATTAAAAATTAAATTTTTGACTAATTATAAAATCACTGTAAAAGGAAGTTGTGTGAGTGTATCACACCAGATTTTTTGGAATAATGTTAATATTTATAGAAAATAAAACTTTTTGTTACAATAACAATTGATTAATTTTACTTCACTTGTATGGAAAAGTTCAAGTTCACCAACTGATATGCATATTTAAATCAAAAGCCTTTTCGAAGGATGCTAGAAAGTAGCATTTGCGCGAAATAAAAAGTTTAAAAAACAAATACCCATGTGCAAAGTACTCAATCAAAGTTTTTGTTGCAGATCGCTGAATTTGACGATCTATTCAATATTCATCGAATAACTGGCACCCAATAAACACGACCAGTTTTTGAATATGGGACAATATTTGCACACTACTACGAACAAATGCCGTGCTTTATGCACACCATGTATCCTCGGGTGTTTTGTAGAGCTATTGGCTGCAATTAGTATCCTGGAATTTAAAGCCGCCGGTTTCATCACTACCGGGCTTTTAAATTTATGACACTGAAAATTGCAGCAGCTGTTGCAAAACGTAATTTGATTTAATGCGCTAAAGGTAACAGTGCTGTTTAAACAAAATAAAATCCAGGCTAACGTTTACATTTCGTTTTAATTCGCTTGACTTTCTGTTTTAGATTTTTTACACCTGACTGTTGATTCAAACTTTTAACTTCTACAATTTCGTCAAATCCTGAAAAACTATATTGCAAAAACATTTTTTTCGGGGGTTACAAGTTTGAAAAATATTTATGTATTTCGAAGGAAACACCTGAACCCAAGAGTTTATAATAATTTTTTACACCAGTTTAACATAAATAAAATTGCTCTTGCCATTTACCTTTCACCGGTATTTTTATTACATCAAACAACTTTTTGCTGGCGGCTGCTGTTATTGACATTAAATGTTAAATGCTCGTTCTCTGTGATTCCGGCCATGACATTTTTCCATTGCGCTTTCAATATGTAGAATCAAAATTGATTATTTTAATTTACGAATCATGAAAGTCAAAATATTAAAGGGTATGAAGTGTTGCATAATGAATTCAGCTTTATAGCGTTCTAAAAAATGTGATACGTGTAATAACCGACAGATCTAACAAACTAAAGTCGAACACAAAATCTCACCTTACGCAGCTGATATAATTCCTTTTAGCTCCTAAATAATAGAACCGTAAGGTGCTCGAACTTCAAATAAAGGACCAATCATTATATTGTAATATTAATGATTGGGCGCCAGGCTCTGTAACGTGAGTTAAAGTACCTCAATAGAGTCACGCGAAGTATTCAATAATAACGGTTATATTTAATAGGTTAAATATTTCTATAAGCACATTTTAGTAGTCCTATGTTTCAGATAATAACTATTAGTAATTAATAACATAAACAACAAAAAATATTTATTGTGTCCAGTAAATGTAATAATTTAAATTTTAGATTTGTTTAAAAATAGCATAGGCCATGAAAATAAGTGATAGTATGATGTTTTTAGAACAGCTTTATCTTTGTGTAAAAAACAAATTAAAATCAGAGCAGACTTGGCATTTGACGCAACAAAAATGTAAACTGTAAACAATTGGGGTGGCTTCTTCAAGAGGTTTGATTGCGTTTTGCCAAGATGCCCGAAAAATAAGTTATTTCCATGTTCTATTAAATACCTAAGTTAACGAAAAGTAATGTTTTATTGAGAGTTTGTGTCTTGGGTTATTTGTGGAAATTTTCCCTTGCATTGGGCTTTCGCACAGGTAGATACGAGGAGCCGCTTTGGTCCAGTGGAAGCGATGGTGTTTGGGTATTGTAATACGGAGGTCCCGCCAGTTTTATAAGTTTCTTGTACAAGTGTAAACAAGCAACATAAGTGTAGTGCAGCGGAGCCTACTTTTAGGGCCCCAGCTTCGGTGGAAAGCGATTCCGATGGTCTTCGAGAGTGGCAACTGGCCACCTGATAACCAGCTGGTTCGAGAGCAGATTTGTGCCTTGCTAACTGCAGGCCTGCAACAACGGCTTGTCCAGAGCATTGTGGGAGGTCCAGCTCGGGGCAGTTAGCCCTGGTTTTATAGCGGAGGCCATTGAAAGGTTAGATTTGCCACCCGAAAGTGTCAGTTTGTGATTGTGCATCGATTCGCATCCCTTTGGGCATCTCTTCCGGTTCGTGGCGTCGATAGAAGTGTTTTGTTATATGACACGGAATACTTACGTTCGATTATTATCGCATAGCAACAGCGTTAATTGCGTGGACATCGTGATTTAATTAAATTCGGAACTTGTTTATGTACTTCGAGACTAGAAAACCATCTTGATTTTAATGTTGGTCCCTTCAGTTAGAAATACCACACGTGTTATTTTCCATTAGTTAAATAGCAGCTACAGGATGCATACAATTAAATGTTTAATAGGACTTTAAATAATTAAGAATAGCAAATTAGTAGTTTTAATTTGGATATAGGGACCTAACACTGAGATAGAATCATTTAGTTATAAATAAGAAGTATAAATAAATATTATCCGGGCAAATTACGAGTGTAGTGGATATAATTAGAGCCTATTTATAATTTAAATTCATTATACCCACAAGGGGCCATTGAAATAATCGTAATCGAGACTTTGTAATAGCAGAATTACGAGTATTAAAGTGCGTTGCAACTCAATATTAACGATATGTCAATTAAAAAAAGTTTATACAGTGTGAGAATTCTCAAACAGTCGTTTCGAACGAAATCATCATTTAACGTTTGCTATAAGACCAGCTTTAACTTCATTATTACAAACTTGTTACAAACAGTTGTTAAAATAAATGGAAATTATCACATATTTACGCTCTTCTGTCAGTGCAGTCATTAACATAATTAAAGATTATAAAACGTGAAATATTGACCTTAGTGCAAGTAAAAACTAATCTTAAATCTCTTCTCCAAAACGTGAGAACAAACGCTGATTTTGTGCTAATGAAATAAGAACTTCTGATGACTCCACTTGCTGAAAGCAACCGAAACCTACAAAAAGTATGAGAACGTAGAAAAACACCGAAAAAGGTGCAAAAACGTAAAAAGCTTTGATCAAGCTGTAGGGAAATAATTGTAAAATACTTTAACGCTATGCCACCACCTTGACTCGCCCTTTAGTTGGTGTTTGGGCTTTTGCATAAATGTTTAAACTTCAAATGTTCATTCTCGGTTGTGGCTTACGCATCTCAAGAAAGTAATCAAAAGCGCATCGCCACCACTCAATAGAGACACTAAAAAGGCTACTAGTCTCTAGCAAATTTGCTTAGACAATGTTCTGGACCGTTTTGTTTAGAACTGTTTATTAACAACTTTATAGACTTCGTTTTTAACTATCAAATAACTAGAGAAACGAACGAATCCAAAAATTATCCAATAGCGTCAAAGTTTCCTAACAGTTTGTGATTGTAGCACGAATTACTCTAGAAATCAATTTATTAAATTTTTCATATAGAAAGCTTGTGTTTTCTCGTCATTAGAAGAGTGGCTTAACGAAAGGGCGCAAAAATATTAATAATTAAAATTTATGTTTATTATTATTGTTATTATTAGAACCTCACTGTAGTTGTTTTTACTGGTCTGAAGTGTACTGGGAAAAGTCCAACTCGGAAAAACGCTCCGCAAAGGCATAACGAAATGTGAAGCTTCGATATGCTCAATGATCCTCTTTTGTTTTCATGTACTTCGAAATCCTACAATTCCGCAACGACGCAAATGCATTTCGGTTTACAATGCAAGTAACACGAATGTAAGCTAATAAACCTATACTCTATACACTAACTACAAAGAAAAAATCGAAGGTCAGTTACTTCTACGGGGATTTTTCTTAAATGTGACGTCACGGCAATACACTCTTTAAAAAAATATTTAATGGACTGGCAGTAAACTAACAAACATTTCAAATTCGAGATTCCAAATCTCAGATAAAATGGTAATATAATTTAACAACTTGTACGTAAGCTCTCATGTGTATAGTAATTAATATGGCTTTTAACTAGGTACTGAAGAATTTCTTTCTAAGATGATATTCGCAAAATATTTCAGACATTATCATGTTACCTATGTAATAGTTTTCACCAATTACAGTGTGGGATTTTAATTCTGACAGTTTTTTCTCACTAAGAAATGTTAATTCCTAGGATTTTTCCATTATCAAGCTTAGATAGTTTTCAGGCTTTAATTATGTGCCTTTTGTAAGATAAAAGACCTACTGCATTACTTTAAGGTAGTCTTCGGCTAAGCAATTTTTACAAATTCATTCCTAATATTTATTTTATAAATGCGCTTCTAGCGTTGTTATGGTGTACCCCTTAGTTACACTTGGACATATTAGCCTCCGCAGTGTTTTGACAATAAATAATATCATTGGCTGAATTTGCGATGGTCCTGAAGTGAGACTTCTTTTTTCTTTCTTATACGACAAGTTCCACTTATTCAAATTAATCCTTAGGTAGTTTTTATGTGCGTCTTTTGAATTCTAAGTCGAGCTTTCGATCGATATTGAATGGTCGTCTAAGGGTTTTTTCAGGTTGACTTTTTATAGGTTTATGTTTACATAAGCATACCATTATCATGTCCTGGTCCTAGTCAATTTCACGACGTGTTGTACTTCACACACTTCTCTAATATTGTTAATAAGTCCAAATAATAGATATTTCAGTACATATAAGATTACAAGAGTAATACAATAACAGGGGATGTAAGAAATTAAAGCTGAAACAGATAAACCCTCATTACTCAATAGTAGAGAAAAGTTCGTACATGTCCTTTGAGACTGAATAATCAATTTTCAAAAAATGCGATAAACAATGTATATACTCGTATCCAGATCAAATATATGAGTATTGATAAATGGCAATATACGTGAAGTGTCTAAATTAGATCCTGAATAAATAATAAATTGGTTATGTGATAAATAGCAAAAAAAAACCGAAACGTAGCACCCAAATTTAAGTTATTATATGTATTTCTAACTTATACCTATTACAATGCTGCGAATGAGACTTGTATTGGACTTTATTTTCATATTTATTAAATTATCATTACCTATAAAATTTTAAATTTCAGCGTCGGAACAGACCTAAGATGGCGATTGACTCGACACGTTTTTCGCTCGATCCCGTTTGTAAATTTGTTTATATACGTTTCTTTTTCAGAATTTCTTTATAAAAGTCATACACCAAACTTATACACCTCTCTTGCTGTTGATATGTGAAGCAACGATAGTTGTAAAAATAGTTCCAATAACTTGCACGTGGACTTAGAAACATAGACTACTGTTCCGCCAAATATTATAATTTGCCATTGATATTTTGAAACGAAAGGAATAAAGACTTTCGTCCGAGAAAACGCCGTTATCGTAAAGTACGTTTTACGACGGCGATTTTATGCGATGTTCCATAAAAGATATTTTGTAAATCTATTTCCGTGTAGTAGGATTCTGAGCAAAATCGATGGGAACGCTTTTCCATATTTGTTATTAACATCATTAAACCGCATAACGTTGTCTGCCCTCTTCTTACTCCTATGTAGTACAGGATGTCGCATTTATTATGGAATTAAACGAGAATATCCTTTATTATCGCATCTTGAAGTAGACATAACAACTCATCTATTTTTTAAAATATCAAATAAATAAAGTCACTATGCTGTGAGCACCATACTTATACAAGTAAATTCGAAATATGTAATTTCTTATAAAGAAATTAGAATTTTTAACCTGTAACATCAGCAGTTTTAAAATCCTTAAGTCATATGAACTACCACTCTATGGTAGATCAAACTTTCGGTGCGATACAAGCTTTTTGTTCTGGTCTCAGTGCAGCACCATTTACACTATGCATCAAGGGCGGAAACAAAACGCTTTTGGCCAATGGCGTGCGATCAATAACGTGAGTAACCTATAAAAACAGTATTTTTTAGTTTCACAGTTTTCACGAAATATTTAATGCTTTTCAGAAATCAAAAACTTTGAAAGGAATCGAAACACTTAGAAGTAAAATTTTACAATCTTGATTCCTAACCCTGAGAGAGAGCAATAATGGCACTAAATCAGAGCAATACTGGGACGATACTGATTTTTGTACTAAAAAAATTATGATATGTTTTTCGGACTTTTTCCACTGTCTAGGGTGTAAATCACACAACGTTTCGGGGGTTTTGATCTACTCCCGTCTTCAGGTGTTCTTGGTTAGTCCTGAGAAGGACTGATATTATACGTTTTTCTAAGTAAATTTGGCCACCAGGGCGGTTATATATTTTCGTTGTAAACTTATATATATATCTTACCGCTGTATGCGCAGTAGACTATTTTTGTAATTCTCTGCGCAGTAGTGGCATCCAAATGGGCTTTAGTTCTCCGCTAGCCTGGCTAATTGGTTCTACTGCCAGCGCTATGCATGTAGCTTCTTTCAGCTTCCTACGGAATCTGTTTTCCTCTTTAGCTACAATTGATGCGTTATCTCATTGTATGTGATGGTCTTCGTTCCAGACGTGTTCTGCGATCTTGGATTTGATGGTTTCGCCCATTCTAACATTTTTCCGGTGTTCCGATAATCTCACTCGTAGGGGTCGTTGTGTTTCCCCTATGTATTGTCTTCCACACTCGCACGGTACGCTGTAGATACAGTTCTTTGAACTCTGATCTTCGTTCTGAGGCTTGGTATGCGTCATCATGCCTTTTAGAGTTGTTGTGGACTTGAAGGCAGTTCTTATATTGAATCTGTTTCCGATTCTTCTCAGTTTGTCGGAAACTCCTCGGATGTATGGTATTACGGCCGTGGTTGTTGGCTCCGTTTTCTCATCCCCTACCGGTGTTGTATTTCTGTCCATCTCTTTTAGCGTTTGGTTTAGAGTTCTTTTTGGGTAGCCATTAGCTTGCAGCATTTCTGTGATTATCTCAATTTCCCGTTTAAAGTCTTCTTCCTCCGAGCATATGGTCTTGACTCGGCTATATAGGCATCTCGCGACGCCACGTTTCACGCTATTGTGGTGGTTAGAATCGCAGTGTAGGTATCTCCCTGCATGGGTTGGTTTTCGATATACCTTTGTTCGTACCGTGTCACCATTCTTCTGGACTAGTACGTCTAGGTATGGGAGTTTGCCTTCCGATTCTATTTCCATCGTGAACTTAATTGATCGGGCTTGATAGTCTCTGAAACTTCTTTGTGGCGTGAATCTATCATTCATATTCTTTTTTGGGTATTTCGCCACCCTGCAAATTAAAATTATTAAATAACGTATTAAATAACGAACGTTTCGAGGGACAATCTGCCCTCGTTGTCAACGAATAACAAGAAAACTTAGCTTTTTCACGGAGATTGAAAACCACCAACCTCCAATGAATTGCTTGTGCTCCACCCAGAAAATTTTTAAAATTACACTTACTTGAAGCATAAATATTGTTTTGATGCCCATAAATACTATTTCAGCCGCAGGTGCGTTTATTTGCCATTGGGGTAGAGCCCGTTGCGACTGACTATAAGTTCCTTACCGTTGATCCATATTCAACGCTACACAGACAAAACAGTTCAGCAGCAGGCAAACGTGCGCCTTTGGGGCTAAGCACGCCACGACTGACTTTAAGTTTCCCGCGACTTCCGTTGATTTATATTGAAAGCCATACATACACAATCGAGCGATCCACGAACTAAGCAGGCCCGTACTCGCACATTCTGTTATGCTAGACTACAACATTTCAACATAGTTAACAACCAAAAAGCATTTAAATACAAACTGGTTATATATGTGAACATTAACCTAAACAGTTCAGCTAAACGTAGCGAGATATCCGTTTCAAGGTAAATCTGTGGGCCGTATGGGTAATAGCTTCCGGTCTTTGTCGTCTATAGTCCAGGCTTCAAAAGCGTATAGCAGAATGGAGAAAAGTAGCGAAGATGGGAAAGGTAGTTTTCAGTTTTGTCAATTTAACGACTATTCCAACTCTCGTTTTTCCATCAGCTCGACAGTCTCCTTTGTTTGTATTAAGCGAACCAAGGTAAATTAAACCCTTTATCACTTTGCAAAGTAATGTCATGACGGTTGTTGTTAGCCCTGTCTACTGTCATTGCCGTGATTTTAGATTGATTGATGTTTATACCCAGTAGTTAACACGTTTACTATTCCAGAATGCGTCTCATTATGTACTGCCCACACACATTGTAAAGTAATGGAGGCAGAATTCCTCCCTGTCGAAAATCTGTTCTTATATCGAGCTAAACTGTTGTGCCATTTACTTGAACCATTTTGCATAGTTGATTTGTTAGATAAGACAGATGAGCAAGGGTGTCCATGTGCAGCAATCGTTCCCAAATCTCTTACTAAAAATGGTGTTGACTAGTGCTACAGACGCATATAATTGTTTCCATACTTATACATATATTTAGGAAAAAACTGAAATCTTAACAACTTCTTCGTTTTCTTCTTTCACGGTTTCAGCCTTCATTCTCCTTTTTTCGTGAATGTATTGGTTGTCGTTCAGATACTGGTTTAAAATCTCGCACTGTGTTCGTTAATATTTGTATAGTGGCTGAATTGACGTGTTTCGGACTAAGATTATGCTCCTTGTTATTGCACTAAGTGTATTAATTCCTCCTGTTCGCGTTGACTGTTTCCTACGGATAATATTAGCCCTTGCTTCTGCTGTATAAGTAAAAAAGAACAACACTAAAATCTCACATATTTCTATTTTACTGTTGGTGTACATGTCCGACTATTGTGTAAAAATTTAATTTGGAAATTAACCTAAATGCAAACACTTAACCAATGTTACATCTGCTAGATTAATCATTTCGATTATAAAAACTTTTTTGGCCACTTGTGAGTGTGCATCCGCTGCAAGTGGCCATACCACCTTCACCTTGTCGCTTCTACGGTATCAATAATTGATCGTTGAATATCCATGCGTTGACGAATATCATCGTTTCTTACATGTTCCAACCCTACAACTGTGTAGCGCACCCATAAGCGAGGAGTGAGCACAGCCCTAGCTAGCTCTAACACTCGGCAGAATTATGGTGTGGATAAGAACCAAGCAGCGATCCTTAGAGTTATAAAATAAACTTCATAAATTAACAAATTTTGGCCGCCTGTCGTTAAACAAAAGATAAACCAAATCTAGCTAATAAATCATATCTCACCTGCTTTTACAATGTTTTGGCCTCTACCCATTTGGAAAACGCACAGGTTGAAGGACGGTTGTAACAAAATAACAACGATTACCAGTAACAGTGGCAACTTTAGTTTATCCCAAAGGTTAACCATAACAGATATAAATATTTACAATTAGCTCATGAGCCTGGAATGGTCAAATAACAAATTGTTGTAACGCTTGTATCTTTTTAATTATTGCTCATTCTTTACTGGTTTGCTTAAATACGACAACTTTTATTTTTGATACAACTTAGCCCTTCGGAGTAGTCAAAAAGCCAAGGTTCTATCTATAAACACAAGTATAAAGATCAAGTACACATTAAATTAAGAATTTATTAATTTAAATAATTACACGACAACTAAAAATAAAATAATAGGATTTTTGTATAATGAATAAAGAAAGATATAATTCGGTCAACTGGCTGCCAGGCGCCTGGCTGATTAGGCAACCCACTTTCACTCCCTCGTCCGCTTGTCTTCGGAGATGCGGTTGTAAACGATGCAACAAGAGTCGTGGTTTGTGGTGTCCTCGTACGGCCGGTGCTAGAAACACAAAAATCACCAAATTAGTTTTGTTATAAAATGTCGGTTTATAACGGGGTTATGATTTCTTGATTGCCCCGTGCTCGTTCGTTTAAACATTAGGTAGAGCAAGGGGAGACCTTACTCGGGGTCAACTGCCATACCCGAATGGTGTCAACAAGTTAAATTACAACAGTGAATTTAGATGCTTCTCATGAAATTGTAACGTTAACCTAAGTGTAGGTTCCGGATCAAAATTGCTTCTTGGAGCTTGGATTTTTATACAAGGTTACTGCGGGAGGATACTGCAAGCTAGTAAATAGCGTCCCCACAGATGACTTAAGCTCTTAATTTTTGTAAGTAATTTCTATGACCTAGTGGGTCGTGGTACAAAGGCACGACTGGTTACTGGGGCCCGCAAATAGCGTCCCAGCGAGTGAGTTAAGCTGTTAATTTTCGTTAGGAACCTGCTGCATTTTGTTTCTTATCGATTTTTGCGGGAAATTTTAGGGTATCGGTCTCACAGGGTACGAAACTTCAGGTGTTTAATCAACAAGCCACAGTACGTTTTATTGGAAAGCGGTTTCGTAGGGTACGAAACTTCAGGTGTTTAATCAACAAGCCACGGTAAGTTTCAACAGAAAATTGGTTATTTATAGGAAATACTGGTCTCAGGAACTAATTTTCAGGTCGGACAGGATCAGGGTTTAGGCCCAATAGGGCCTGAACCAAAAATCTCCAGGTTAGAGCAGTTGCTGGTTCGGATCGGTGGACCCAAGTCGCTCTAACCGCCTAGGTTACCTGGTTTTATACTTTTCTGGGCCTCCTTATCCGGCTGGAGTTAGAGCAGTGATGTAAGAAACTCGGTCGGTCGTGTACTCGCGCTCCGCAAGGCTTAATTTTATTTATCTTCTCTCGTACGTCCATGAGATGCAATTACCTAATTGTGGAGATGTTTTAGCGACGTCCAAGTTCGCACGCATTACAATGTGTAAAAATAGGAATTTCGGTCTGCACTAACGTCACAGGGCCTGCTGCTTAATAGCAGTCAACAAAATATAGAAAATCCATCACAGGTTCCACGTACCTCAAGGACACTGGTGGAGCAAGTACCGTGTACATACAAAATTTCAGCCGCTCTAAATAAAAAATAACTAAACCTTAGGAGTTGCAAAGCACCCACGACTAGTTATTCTGTTTCTTTTATATTAATCGGTAAGCCTCATTTTGTTGCCGTCGACGAGGCTGCTCATCATGTAATTACAGTCCATTTTATTTGCTGGCACCATGACCTGGTGATCAGCGAATAATAATGTAAACAACGCTTCATCGTGTATCTGTACGCCCATGTTGCGGCATTTTTCGCCCAAGTCTTTTCTTATAAGCCTCCCATATAAAAAGCTACTAACACTTATGCCTCTGTAATTACCACATTCAAGTCTATATCCTTTCTTGAAAATTGATGTTACATGTTTGATTTTCTATTCTTAAGGAGGCAGTTCTGGCTGTATACATGAATTTATTAAATAGCTTTTCCAACAGTTTTAAAAGGATACTGGGGCCGATTTTATTAATTCTATTGATACCTTACCAAGTCCTGCTGACTTCTTTTTATTTTTTATTTCTTATAATTCTTGTAGTATTTTGTCTTTAGTTGTCTCTTTTGGTGTTTCTTCTAGTTCTGGGTTCTAATAGCTCATACCTTCATTCATGAATTCGTTTTTGTCTTTTGTAAGTAATGTTTTATGATAGAATCTCCATTTGTCCTTGCTTATGCTTTATCTAGGTTTTGTATTCTTATCCCTTTGAGCAGTATCCATACATGATCGACTTGAGTCTTTCCTTTACAATTGCTTATATTGGCGCAACCTTCTTTGCTAATTTTTTTTTAGCACTGACTGCAGAAGTTGCTTATAATCATTGCTGTCATCAATATTATTAGATGATAGCCATTTGAGGTATGTCATTTTCTTTTGAACTACCAGCTCTTCAATATCCCCATTTTACTATGGAGGGTTATTTCTTTTAGGATTAGTTTTATTCCTTAATTTGGCTATACCTCTCCTCCAGTGAACACCCTTGTACATGCCTAAGCTTATTGGCCAGAATAAATTGATACAGATATTTAATTGAGTCATTTTCGGGTATCGCCCTATAGTGGGATCATTTCTTTTTGCACTAGTTCTGCCGTTGGTCACCCAATAAAATAATTTCCCTGCGATTGCTTGTAAAATCAAGTAAGTCTGTGAACTGTTCGAAGAATTGTTCTTTAATGTTTACAATGATATCTTCGTTTGGTGCGTATATTCCTATAACTGGTGCGTATATTCCTATAACTGTTGCATCTTGACCTTTCATAGTCGTATCCACTTTTACAATGCGTTCGCTAATTTGGTCCCAGCTAGTTATATCGGGTGATCATAAATGGTTGTGATTTTTTTTCAAGGTTGGTAACGTTTTCAAAATATTACTTTGGCAGACCTGATACTTACAACAACACATAGGCGTACGAAATATAAACAAAACGTCATTTTGACATTTATGCACTTTAAGGTCTTGTATCGTTTGAGGACACCTCTCGTAAACTTTTTGCTTCAGATATCCCCACAAAAAGAAATCAAGAGCCGCCAAAGTGGAGGAATTAGACGGCCATGTTATGTCACGAAATCACGAAATTAACTGTGTTCACAACTGATGGACTTCGTATAAAGCTTTTAACCACGTATACGCGTTGATTAATTGAAAATGTATCCATGATCTATTAAACTGCACAAATTAACGTACACAAATCTGACCATAGAATTGTCAATAACAAAATATTGTTTTTGTAACCGCCTACTAAAAATAGGTGATACCAGTTGCCGGATGAAATAGAAAATTCCTGTTTGAAAATGGTTTTACTGTAGAACATAATACATTCATTGTAATGGCATATTTCCGAACTGGCGTAAGAAATGAAAACGGTGATTGGGAATTTTCACGACAATCGGCATGCGATCAGTTTGTTTGTTGAAATGTATCTAGAAGAAGTGGATTATCGTGTTTTTTCACAACATTGTAAAAGAGTAGTTGAATACTTTTTCAGTACTGGCAATGAAGGAATCGGCAAGTCTACTGTACGTGCGACGGTAGTTAGATTAGATGTTGTGGAAAATGTAAACCAAATTATTACCCAAAATCCCCACCTTTCCATACGTCGTTTATCCCAAAAAATAGGTGGATTTGTGATTTGAATAAACCATGACTTTAT
Source organism: Agriotes lineatus (assembly GCA_940337035.1). Lineage (NCBI taxonomy): Eukaryota > Metazoa > Arthropoda > Insecta > Coleoptera > Elateridae > Agriotes > Agriotes lineatus. Next base: position 232,531 of record CALNHX010001049.1, read on the forward strand.
TTTTTTCCATCTCTTCCATTATTTTAGGTCTTCCTATGGATCCTCCCGAAAAATCCTGAAAAATGATTTGCATTTACATCCCTACTAATATTCCATGGTCCAACAACTCCTACCTCCTGATTTTTTTCAAAGAATCCAATTTTGTCATTGTTATAACAACAATTTCCGAAATAACAACATGGAAGATCTTGTTTTTTATGAGGCTTGGTTCCATCTTAATGGATATATAAATTCTCAAGCAAATAATCCCCACAATGTTATTGACGTGCCCCATTGAAACAATTAATGCTGAACGATACCTTATTGAACCATTTATAAAACAGCTGGATGATGTGGAACTAACAAATGGTTATTTCCAACAGGACTCAGCCGCTGCCCACGCGGCACGAGCAACAATTAATTATTTAGAACAGTTTTTCCCAGAGCGATTGATTAGCGTAGGATTATGGCCAAGTCGAGCTCCTGATTTGAGCCCTCTTGATTTCTTTTTATTTCCTTATTTAAAAAACGTAGTTTTTAGAAATCCAGTTCAGAATTTGCAAGACCTGCAACAAGCAATTGAGGCTGCATTGGCAAACATAAGGCCTGAAATGTTTTCAGTAGTTTGCATTCACTGTTGTTTACATGAAGATGGACATATTTCGAACAACTGCTATAAACACCTACCTTAACTTTACTGTTTTTTAAAATACATTACTTTTCCAATTTATTCAATAAATCAAGATTCTTACTCTTGATGTCATTGCTAAGTGCGCACGCCCCAGTACATCGTTTCAGGACCTTTTTGATCAGTATTAAGACACCACATGTTGCTCCCTCCTCATTAGGAGCTCCGATAGATATATAAATATAGCACTGCTTCTCTTCGGTTCCTTTTGCTTCTTCTTGGTTTCAGAGAGGGCTGCAGTATCAATGCTATACGCGTTCAATTCTTATAGTACTTCTTGAAATTGATTACTTCAACGATTATTGCATGTGCCAAAATTCATAGCTATTTATTTTTCGTTTGAGCTGTCGTTTACTGTTTAGAATGTCCTTAATCCAAGACTTGGTCCCCCCCCCCCCCCCCCCGCTCATCCTGAAGGATATTGTGTGTGTAATTAGTCGGAGTCTGGCTCCTAATCTGAAGCCTGTCCAACAAGCACCCTACCAGACGCTACGGTACCGTCGGTATAGTTCCTAGACTCATCGAAACACACAAGCCCTACCATCATGACAACTATCGAACATTTTGAAATTGAGTTTGCAAGTGTAACACGTCTTAATGCAAACTAAACTACGAAACGAAACAACACAAAACTACCTGTCCTCGGTATGAGATTCAGTTCTGCCTTGCACGTTTTTAAATAGCGAAACCTCGTATATTTTCACTTCATGCCATCGAAAATGGAACATCCTGTACAAATAATAGTAATGAACAGTTTTTATACCAGACAGCCCCTGATTTATCATTATGCACGTAGTATTTCCAAGTTCCGGAATCCGCGAATGCATCGGTCCGGCAATACATGTGTGTTTTTTGGTTACACAGAACTTTTATTATGGGTTTTCCTTCCCACGTAGCAGGAATACAAATGCTTTGTAGTGGCGCCGAAGCGCCTCTGCTCCGGCGCCAAAGTGCGGGATTAATGACGTCATCTAGCAAGACGACTTCCGAAAAGCACTTTTTCCTGTTTGAGAGCTATATTTCTAAGTTACTCCGTGTATCGCGTCACCGTCGCCGAATTTTTATTCCGGCGTAGAAGCCGGATTTCAATACAGTATTCCAGGGAAAATTTAAATGAGCCCACGAAGTTCGTTTCCTTCCACCGTAGTTTTAATATTTATGATGGATAAACTGACAGCCGTTACGAATGGCCCGAACGCAGAGCGGTATCACTTCCCATTTAAGAAGCACTAACAAAGTAATCTCGTGTGTTACAGAAGGAGGCCAGCCATTAGCATTTTTCGGAGCTCCGGGTTTAGGAAATGCTACTTTATCTATTTTTTCTGTGCTTATAAATCGGTTTGGAAAATCGCTAACAATAGATGCTCATGATAAATCTGCAATACATATTTTATTGTCGACGTAAATTATTGGCGGTACAAAAAATCAGTGAATACACGAATTACGTTATCAGTAAAAGTTTGTTGTTGTGTAAATGATTAATAGCCCAATACGCTATTTACAAATTTCGAATATAAATCACATGGTATTAACTTCTCATATTTTACTGTCTACGTTTTTCGGGCGGCGAAAAAGTCCGCGCGGTGCTTTTAATACTCGTGCAAGAGTCTTCCTGTGGTTTTTAGTGAATAATGGAAATTCTATTATGCTCGCTTTACGATGATTGTGTGATAAGAAATTCATATATTCTGGACTTTACTCTCGTAAACCTAAGACGTGGATTTGAAAAAAATGCGAAAGATATAACTTATTGTTATGAATGTCCCTGGTAATTGGATGTCTGCAGATACATTACGTCTGATCTAGAACGTTGTGAGTCAACAGTTTAGAATACATTTAACTAACATTGAAAATGCTGGTTCTGCCCGATTTAAGTCGGAACTTGCTTATCTGCTAGAAAATAAGTTAGTCTTTCCATATCATTTGCTAGGATTTATTTTTCCGAAAACTCAATTACGGTAAGTATATTTGCAGTGAAATATTACAACCTCATTTTGTGGTCCTTTTAGTTGATGTAGTTCGGGACCTATTTTATGGAATTTTGAGTATATCTGTTCGGATATTTATATGTACACGGACGTGCAATAAAAGTCCTTTTACAACTGGTTGCTTTCTTGGTCATATTCAATTGTATCATTTTAAGAATTCGTTCCAGACGGAGCAATAGCAAACAAATTGAATTTGAAAACTTCCAGGTTATTTTAATAAACTATTCATGGATGTACATTGTTCTAATTTTCAATTAAAAAGTTTAACTCTTAGCTACTATAATAAATCCATTAACATTAACGAATATAGCATTTAACGCCCTTTATATAAATTTGGCTTACGGTTTAACGAAAGTGTTTTTATTATGCAGTAATCAGCATAAATTTGGACACGCATTGAAAACTTCTTTTTATCCATTTATCATAAAATCTTATTCTATTTAAAAGTTCCTTTATCTTCTCAAACTCAAACATATTTTTGACATTTTAACCGCTCTCTGTTTTGAGGGGTGGGGGGAAACTTTGGAATTTTAAATAGGATGATGTACTTTCGTTTATAAAATTCAAATCTACATAAAAAACTGTGTATGTGTACACACATTTTTTTGATTTGGTTATGGTTACGGATTTATGATTTATTAGGTTATAAATAAAAAAAACATTTACCATTTACTTTCAACTTATTTACCGTCTGTCATCCTTGAGAATTTGTTCGTAGTGCCCCCCTTCAACTTCCAAACACTTTTTTCACTCTTTTTATAAATGAATTTTGTACCCGCTTTAACATTTCAGGCGCCACTAATAAGTAGGCAAAGCGGCTTCGGTCAAGATCAAATTTAAAAAAATTACACATACTTAGTTTTTACATAGATTCGAATTTTAGAAACAAAAGTACATCATTCAATTTAAAATTCCAAAGTTAACCCCTACCCCTCAAAACAGAGAGAGGGGACAAATGTCAAAAATATGTTTAAATGTGTCCCCCCATCTCCCTACTATCTACCAAAATTTCATCATAATATCTTAAACCGTTTTCGAGATATCGCCTTGTAACCCTTAAAAAAACCACCTAGTAGTACACATGGTAGCAAGTAAAACGTTTTAGTGACTAAGGCTTTTCGAATTACAAGTATTATACTATTTGCTCTTTTTGTAATTTTAATAATATGCGAGTCCCACTTTAAATTACTAGTTCATTTATGAACATTAGGAAGAGCACTGAGCCAGGACAGAACCTTGCGGTACTCCGCTAAGCACTGAATATTCTTCTCATAGGGAATCACCTACTCACACGCGAAACCTTCGACTACCGACGAAAGCGGTAATCCGAGATAATAAATTACCCCTTGTACCATGATACTCGAGCTTATAGATGAGCCTTTCCAGTCGAGCACGACTGAAAGCTTTCTCGAAATCCAGCTATATGACCATCTGGTTCGCCAATGTCTATGCTTGTTGTCGAATCGTTGACGCACATTAACAAATTAGTCATAACTGAACGGCCGGGTATAAATCCATGTTCCTTCTGAGATATTCTAGAGTGTTCCACGAGAAATATGATCAGCTGATCAATAATGATTTTTTCCATAGTCTTGCAGACTACAGAGGGCAAACTGATACTTCGGAATAGGATAGGTAGGAATGTTCTGCAGTTAATTCGGCACCTTTCTTAAAAACTGGAATAACTGTAGCACATCACCTTTCCGACAGCAGTTGTGAACTATGCATAGATGCTTGCATGATATTACACGAAGGAGTAGCTAAGATAACGCTGCATTTTTAACAAGTGCGGATGAAAATCATTGAGACCAGACCAAAAATGCGAATCCAAATTTTATAATGTTTCTCGACAAGGGCTGGAGTAAACTGTACAAAGCGAATTTGGATTCTTCTTGTTATCTGGCAGGACGAGAATATTTGCAGCTGATTTTCTAATATATGCCATGTAAAATTTATCTGCAAACATGGTTGCGACTTCAAGGGAGTTATTGCAAACAGTTCCATCCGAGTTTCGGAGTATTGGAGTAGGCGCTTTGTAGCTTAACTTGGAAGTGCATAGAAACGTTTGTTACCGTCATCGACAATATTGGCTTCATACTGCATTCGTGAGCGACGCAGAGAATTAGTGTGTCATGGATCGATATGCAATGTAATCTTCTATTGTCAGCAATTTAACAAGGTGTTATTCTTATGTTTTAGAGGTACATGTTGTTCTACAACATTATTAATTATGGACATTGTATTAGTTCAGAGCTGCGTAGTTTCCCAGTCTACATTAGCGTCGAAACGCGCCGTTAATAACATTATTTAATTTCGAAATAATCCGTCTTCCCGTAATTCCTAATGTAACGTAAATTATGTGTGTTTTGTTAAACAGAAAACTGTGAGTATGCAGTTATCACGACGTCATCGCTTTTTCCGATGGGATTGCCATAATTTAAATCAGTATTCGAATAATCAGTGTTTGTAAAGATAAGGTCCAGCGTGGAAAGGCGGTTGCTTTCATGAAAACGAGGTAGCTAGTTGACATGTTAATGTAGATTGGCATTCAAGTACATATCGATAAACAATGACGATGGATCTTGCAAAATTTAGATATAAGTCTATTTAGTTTATTTGGATTCGAATAGATTCAAATTAGTTACCCATTTCTGTATTCAGTCACCACGGTTTTCGCTTAAACAGCGACTCTAAAAATTTTCCGGAATACATTCTTCAAAGCGCGAAGGAGGTTAAGTGCGACAAGCGCGGGCAGGAGTTACTGCATTCATGGTATGGCAATTACTGTGTTCACTTATGTTATTCTGCGCGACCAAGAAACTGCATTTTAGTGCGAGACGCTGAAATCATGTCAGGAATTCCGTGTTCTGAATCCTTCGTAATTCGGTGGGTTTTAAATAATTATTGGTTGTGGGCACGAGTAGACAGCATCTCCAACCAGGTGCTTAAAAAGATATATAGAAAGTGCTGCTCGTCTTCAGGCTACGTGGTTAGGTAGCTGGGATATATTATATTAAGTACCTGAACGCAACTATTAAAGGTCGGCGGTTTTTCCGTTTGTAATATGTGCAATTAGCAAATTGAAGCACATAGCAAACACACGCGTTTCAAATCAAGTGAGCTTTCTGAACGCGGCCAAAGACGATCGTTACAACTTGTGACATCAAACGTCAGTTCATCGCTGAAGTATCAGATTATATCACAAAACTGCGAAATTCGCTGGCAGGACTAGCTTTCATGTGGTTCCGGCTTTTATGTATTTGATTTTCACGTATGAGACGATCCTTCTGGTTTCGTTTTGATATTGTTTATTTATCAATGTATCTCAATCATAGTTCTAGTTTTGGTTGACGAGAACACGCGCATAGAACTTACAAAGCACTTGTAGTTTTCTATTATTAATTAACACCTTGTGACTTAGCCTTGACCATTTATTTCATGTGCAAGCCCGTTTGCTTTCTTAGTTTATTTATATATTTATATAATACTAGCAGTCCAGTGAGACAAATGTCTCATTTAATAAAACAAAAAAGACCGTTTTGCAAATAGAACGCGTATTCACCACACTTACGTATATGACGTCATTGTTGGTAGCAAACTACCAGTCGTATTCGCCTTGATAAAATTTGCCTAGAATCTAACCTAAAAAGTTAGGATTATAATTAAGATCATATTTAGTGTTAGAGACTGAAATTCGGTTCCTGACGTGACATGACCATTCCAAACATATAACTTTAATAACTTTTTTCTCTATCTCTTACGGTTTGGCTGCTGAAACAGCGTCCCGGACGGACACGTCTATTAGATAAAGGATACATTTGGGTTACACTACTTGTCAGTAGATTGAATTTTAGTTGAGTAGAAGCTTGGAGCATATAATTTCAGGATTTGACTCATAGTGGGTCAACTTCAGGAGCGTTGAAAAAAGGCAAGAGTTTTCTTGTTACAAACTGGGCTAGCTGGCAACAAAAAGTAAAAAATTAGCACACCAATAGACTAACAATAACACCATTGCATATGGTATTTGGATATGCAGTGAATATAAAAAACGGAGGCATTTGCAAAACATTTAAAAGAAGGGGTTTTTGGCCTGTACCACCAGGTTATATGAACGGGAGAACATACAGGGAGATCAAAGGTAAACATGATTGCGAGAGTCATTACAAACAATAAAACTGGCCTAATGGTTTTTGTTAATATTGCTAAGTTGTGGCGCCTTATATATGCTATGTACCTTCAGGTATAGTGATATTAATATGACTTGGAATTACATTTTCATTTTGTCAAATTAAAATTGCCCTATTTATGTTCAGAATATCAATAATTATTATTTGTGCTAGCTCCTGAAAAATCAGGGGTGGATTCCTTTATCTAGATTGCTTATTTCTGAAAGTTGATGTTCGAAATTTTTAAATATTATTCCCTTAAGTCAAAATAACTTATGTCAACTATATGGCAAACAGATTTAAAAAATTCAAATGACAAATACCAGATTGTTTCTCTAGTATACAACAATATTAAAACAGTAAGTAATTCTTTAATAACTAATTCACTTTTATAGTCTTTATTTCATTTTCTAGTAATTAACTACCTTGCTATTCAAATCACTCACTTTTCAATTGGTCTCAACAATGTTCAGGATGTCAACTAACCTGCTCCTCTCCGCCTACTGATCCTACCTCTCACACACCTTCCTGAAATGAAAGGCCCCACTGACAGACAAGGCGTCTCAACTGTCCAGAATCAGCAACTCAAACCTTCCCTACAGCATGCAGCAAACAGACCAAATCTGCAGACACCTACTTCCAATACCGTCTCTGTCAACTTTCTGGAACGTGCCTCCTTAACTTATGGTCCTCCTCTGGAACTCTCCCTTATCACCAAACAGCTTGACGTAATCCAATTCGATTAATGTATTATTTCAAATGTACTTTTCCAATAAACTTGACTTATTATTCTTCTCCAGTTATTCACATTTGTAGATTAATTCTACTTGCCATTAGTTTTACCACATACTTGTAATCTTCCTTAGTTTTATGTGTTTAATCATTCTTCTTGGTTTATATTTCCTTTTCACTTCCGACCACGCAAATTGTATTATTACCCTTGTTATGATCCAAACAGTTTCTCAATAAAATAAGATTTATTTTTAATGTTTTAATCACACCAAATTATTTCTGCTACATTTTTCAATATTTGTTATTTCTTAATAATCGAAACAAAGTCCTTAACAATCTCAATTTTTCTACTTTTACACTCTATCTCATAATAATATTTGATTTACACCTACTAATTTTATAAATTTATTACAATTTAGTATTTGTCATTCCGTTCAAACCTTGAATTTTAAAATAGTTTATTATTTTCGAATCCGTCTGTTTTTCAAATAGCCATTTTCCACTCAATTATAAATTCTCTTCTACTTTGTAATTGAATAATAATTATTCACATTCCCAATTTATATTTAAATAGATCTGGTTTCTTTTCAACCACTATACTCCCTTAATTTTTTCTAAAATACACCCCTGTGTATATCATTACAATATAGAACTAAAATTTTTTTAAGTATAAAATTATTATTGAACATTTTTTAACCTATCCACATCTTATTGTAATGCTACCTATCAATTTAATGTATAAATTTGGTTTAAATTACATATCTTTTCATATTTGTGGAGCTTATTGGACGGTGTTAGTTACATGAGTTGATAATACAATTAAACCGTTTCTTCGTGGCGAAGTCAATTAGATTATACAAAGCTTTTGAATAGCAAAAGAGCACCCACGGGCCACGTAATAAATGAATGTTGGTATAAATATGATCACTTACGCTATGCTACGTACTAGTTCCTACCCATCACTGGAAGATAGCACAAATTATCTTCATACATGAGCCAAGTAAACCACCAAACGACAGCAAATCTTACAGACCTGTTATTAATAATTAAGATATCTTCTTAAAATTTTCGAAAATTCTGAAGTCACTTTTGTTAAAAATTATATAACTAACGCTTGTATGTAGCATTGTGTAAAAGCAAAAATTGTTGTGTGTCAATTAAACAAATTTGGAAAGCATTACTATTTTCATTTCAGGAATTTGTGAATGTGCGGGTGTGTAAGAGACAACGGAAGCTAATTACGCAGCACAAATTCTAAATTTGGCAGTTCATAGCAACGGTGGCACTAGGAACAGACAAACTGTGTACAAGAACTAAGACCACGAGTACTAGCTATCTTATTGACCGGCCCAAATTGAGGGTTCAGCAACAGGATCAGTATCTTCAGCAGCAGCATGCATGTGGGCAGTGGCGTAGGTCACTGTAGACGAAACATGTTTCATTTATGTTATTCAATTCTCACGCGGAATTATGAAGTGTTTGTCGTCAAAAATTGTTAATTACTCTCCCTGAGATGTAAAATTTATAGTAATTAACCCAAAAAGTAAATCCTTTCATCTTTTCCTATAAAACCCTATGAATCTACGACATGGACACAACACTATTGTTTGTAGAGAATTCAAACAATTTTAATTAAATTTATTATTTATGAACCCCGAGATCCAGAGTTTTACATATTGAGTGTCATACTAAAGCATCATACAGTTGTTGTAAATAAGATGTGCTTGTGATATTTTTATCAACTACGCGGCGCTCTAAATTTCTTTTTTGAGAATTTACCATCAGATAAGGCATGTGTAGCCCATATTTTATGTATAGCAGCAAGCACTCCAGTACCAACTTAGGTGCAGTCATTATCAGTAGTTACGAGTTTCGTTAATTATTGTGTAATTTTAAAAGTATAAAAGGAGTACATCCGTGAATATATTGTTATACTATTATGGCGGGACACTAAAGCGCGCCTACTCCATCATGGAGTTCTGCTATTGTGCTAAGTTGTAGAAATCTTCTTGTTGCTGCATTTTCTGTAAGAGCTCGCTAATCAGAGCCGAGTCAATGAGCTTTAAAAGGTAATTAATTAGCAATGACTAATTACCGCTCAATAAAGTAATTGCATTTTTAACTTCTCAAATAAAATAGTAATTCAATTATCAATTATTTGGCAATTGTAATTGAACAACGTACATTACTTTTTCAATTACTTTCTCTAGAAACTGTTGTCGAATATCTGTATTTAGTAGTATTTAGATAGCCATGTGCTACTACAACGTTTGAAAGAAAAGAATTGAAATTAGTAACGAATTATTATGAACCAATATTGTATAATGAAGCTATTTGTTGTCAATTGTTGTGGAAAAAACTAAATATATTTACCGTTCTTTCTTTTGTAATCTCTACCTAGCGTAGACATATTTTTTACTTCTTACACAATAATTATTAGCAAGCTACAATGCTACATCTTGAACATTCCACACTACACAAGAAACAACACATTAATATTCCATCTGCAACCATGCGCGCCTGTACCGAATTGTTCGTGCAGAAACCTAGTAGTTATGGAACTAGTCATAGGAAATCATAATACTTATTTATCTATCAAAGGAATTAGGATACACTGATGCAGGTACTACACTTATATTGCTCCAGGAATTACAATTTGCTTAACGTGTAACTTACTAAGGCCGTATTTTATTTTTTCTAATTTTTAGTAATTTAATTACCAGAAATAAATTCAATTATTGCCAGTAATTTCAATTACCACAAGTAATTTAAATACTTGTCAAGTAATTTAAATACTTTGGAGTCATTTAATTACCCATCAGTAATTGAGTAATTGAATGTAGTGATGAAGTGCTTTCAAAAAGTAATTACCAGGATATTTTAACCACCTAGGCAATTATCAATTACAATAAATTACAGTATTTTGAAAAGTAATTCAATTTCAAGACAAAACAACAAAAAAGAATTTAATTAGTAATTTAATTACAAAGTAATTAATTATTGTCCAGCTCTGTCACATATACAAGTAGTTAGAAATAAATCTCTCCTAATCTCGAACAACAAACACGGGACAAAACAAGCACAAACAAAAAAAAGAAAATATGCAGGAAATTCCAAATCAATGCTCAAAAATAGCAAATCCCGCCCCGGGAATATAAAAGCTTTGGGGAACTAAAGGTAGAAAAACAAAGGTCTAAGCAATCACATAAAATGCTGTTCATTTCTGAAAAGAAACTGTTTAACTATCAACCAAACCCAAAAAATGGGAATAGATCATCATTGCAGGAATAAAAGCCCAGTTAAGAGACCTTTAGAAAATTAACGCCTTTTTATATGAAAGCATCCATGTTCGAGATAAAAGGTAAAAACAAAATCTCGAACCAAATGATAAAATACATAAATATCAATAATAATTTATTATACAAGACTATAAAGTTAAATAATGATTCAAGAGTGGATAGAAATATCTTTATCGTTGTGTATAATACTTTTTTTTCTATAGCAAGAATTTTAACAATTTCAAAAGAAAATACGGACAGTCAATCACATTTCAAAATGTCAATAGCCAGATTGGGTTGCTACGATAATACGAAGCTGTCATATTTAATTTAAACAAAAGTTACAAAATTAAATTGCTTTATCTATCCTTGATGTTAAAGTGCTACTTTACCTACCTTTTCTGTTAAAGTAAAACTTGACCTTTTGTTTTGAGTTGATAAAAGCACACTTTAACGTGTGCTATCGAAAAACATAAATTTGCCCTTTTCCACGACTTGGACAATCGTGCACTGTGAGCACTAACGCGATGAAAAATTCACGTTTTTAACTGGATGTAAATGAAGACAGCATTATACATTCGAAGAAAGGTAATATTATATACCTTGAACCTAATCTACAATTAATACAGTACCTCATGGAGTATTTACTTTCACACACTCCATAGGAAGAAGCATCTTTCTCAACGCTGGGGTCTATGACGGAATCTCATACTTATCCTTAATTTTTATATGATATAAAATCTGAGAGAAACCACTTACGTTGTTGGAATACTACGAGATTAAACTTTCAAATGAACAAGGGGCTCAAGTGATTTTTCGGTCGAATCAGTAATCAAATTTAATAGCAGCAGCTTGTTTTGAGCGATTGGGGTTTTGTCAGCCATTTAACCAGAAATACAGAAGCAATAACATCAAACGCGTAAGGGTTCGGTTCAACATACACAAAGAGATAAATAAAAATGTTAAGCTTGCAAACTGTCCTGCTCAAGTAAACATCGCAGCCATTGATGTAACCCAAAGCACGATCAAGTTCAATATCCCCATGTTGTGGTAAACGGAAGCGGATACAGACACTCCCCAACTATTTCATTATACAAGGACTGGCAATAGGGTCCACCTCCTGAATCTATTATGGATGTAAATCGTTTAACCCGAGTATCACTGCACAATTATTGCCGTTAATTTTGTTAGTGTCGACGTTTACAGCCGGATTTCTATGAGGATTATTTCAGATTATTCGATCAATGCACTATTCAGTGCCTTGTTTAACGAGTGCTTAATTTCGATTTATGTTTGCGCTCGCTCCATCGCTTCGACAGAGTATTGGCGTTAATCCCTGACTTGTTTGGCAGCTGATGAACTGCAAGCAGCGTGATGAACTGTCACTCTCACGAATAGTTCTGGAAATGTGTTCACATTACGCGAACGAGAGCGCTGCAACACTTTCCTCTTTTAACGCACCTTATCAGGTGTTCGTTTGCTGAAATTTTAAAGCTTTCAGTTTGGGGAGCGCTGTAAACAGGGTTTATAAATGGACAACTCGTGTTTTGGCAGTTAATTTCATTTGCTCTTAAGTGCACATGTACTAGTTGACTGTTCTAGTTTTGTTCAGTTTGTGAAATTTAGTAACGAGCCACCACTTTGTACAGGCTTTGCAAAGCGAATACTGCGAGGTGGTTGTAAATAGTTCAAATTCAATTATTGAACTCTACTTTTCAATCTATCCGTTGTGTTCCTATACAGTGTATTATAGCACTTCAAACGAATTCTGCTTTTCTGGCACTATGTAGCTTTTTAAATGTTACAACCTCAGCGCCGTTTGAACCAGTGCTTTCCTGCCTGTGCAGGTTATATTCATTATTAACGCATTATTTAGCTAAAAGCCCGCTGCAATTGTTCCGCGATTTCCGAACTTTTACAATTTATTTTTAACTAATGCAGTGAAAAACTTCTGAATTGTTTTAAAGTTGAAGGTAGAGCGAGTGCTTTTAGAAGCTCCTTTGTTGCTGCCCAAACTTTTCGTTAGACTTTCAACAATTGCATTGAGCCCTGAAATGACTTTCCGCTTTTTATAATTTCCGTTAAGAAGTCTTTAAAAGTGGATTTTTGGACTTTTATTTAACTAGATAGTTATGTTTGATTAAACGAAGGCTGTGAGGCGGAATAAACTGAAATCCTTTTCTGATTTGTAAAATTGTCTATCTGTATAGCAGATACAGTGAATAAATAATTAACTTGCATTCGTCAACAGTTTTCATAACTCCAATCGCACAGCAAATTAGATTATCTACAGAACTTTACTCCAGGTTAATTTTCCAAACAAACTCATCATATACCTAATCATCAGTATAAGATTATTTTAAGACAAATAAAAGAAAAGACAGTAAAATGTTTTGCTTTGAAATAATTTGCTACGCAAGATTATATTTTATTCCACCTTTATTGACATTGACTTTATCGCTTCACTTTAGAGGGACATAATTGCTCAACATTGGATATAATACCTCAAGCACAACAATAATTAAGAAAGGTGTGAGATTATCTAAGCAAATTTAGGAAGAGACAACCTATTTGAGATCGTATCTCTACTGTGGTACATGTTGGAGAAAAGTTACTAAGCAGGAACGTACGTGGATAATATTTTAGCGAAGAAGTATTTGTGCCATCCTACCCAACTCCCAACTGGGCAAATGAGCCATGGCTGATCTTATATTATCTATAAATCAGAGCTAAAACCAATACGTGAGTGCTCTACCTCTTGGAAAATTTCCATGAGCCTCAAATCGATATAGATATTTTATGCCCCTGCCGAACAGAAATTAATAGTGAGAAATAGCGAATGTCGCTGACGAATCTTTCCTCATAACACCTGTCGGTCTGGAAACTGCTCTTAAGGCTCAAGCTGTTGATCCAGCGTACAGTTTGTGCCTCAACAGCGACTGCCCATTTCACATTGAAACGCGCCTCTAGTTTTCCTTGCCTAGATGTTTTTCCTTTAAGTTAATATTTATAGCCACTGTGTATTTATAGGTTTTTCATTGTTAATTAGATTTAACCAGTATAATTTAGCATAGCCGAAGGAGGGAGTGCGTCGCTGTTCGTGCATGGATCCATTTAGTTTGTGCGGTTTTCGATTTGGATCCTTCGCCGTCGTGCTGTGGGGAACAAGATATTCGCTTACGGGCTTGGCTCACTGCGCACATTTGTGCACGTCTCATATTGCACTTGCCTGCGGCGAAGTTAATAACGCTGTACAATGTGTAAAATAAATACAAGCGGCTGGAAGCCTTGCAATCAATGCAATGTTAGTATGCCCATATTCATTCTGTGCCGGTGAGTGCCATACATATATGCGACTTTTATTGTGAAGACTTGACGTGAGCCGTTATTGCGGTACCAGATATCAGCCGGTGGTTTTCCGCATCGGGTGTGTAATTTTCTACGCGTCACACCTTTCAAGATTGGTTCACACAATTCCAGGGCGAGCCCGGTACGGACGCAGTATATTTCGAGTATGCATATACAATCTGATACCTATAGGAAATCTTTGCAGTTGCGCGATAAGTATTCACACCTAGCTTTGTGAAAATGGTGCTTACGTGAATAAACCATGTCCGCTTTTTTGGAATTCAATTGTGCACAGGGCCGGCTTCAAATTGTACTTGCTCCAACGACATTAACTTTTCGTCATTTAAATACAATTACTTCGACGTAATGTTTATATTTCTTTATGTATGTCAGTTATAATAACACTAGCTGATTCGACTGGTAACTGCGCTTAGAACCAAGCTATTTCAACCGTAGATTATCAATTATTACTTTACATGTGCGATTCGGAATGACCAGTCCATTCTGGACGTATTCTTATTTCTTCCGTGTTTTTATATTTGCTTTAAGGGCAATATGTTTGTGTAAATAAATTGGTTTGATATGTGTATGATTCTTGAAACTCGCTAGCAATAGAGATACACGTCAGCTTTCTGTTTTTTTTTTGAGATGCGGATCGTTTGTAACCGCGATTGGGGTATTTACACTGAGTTAGTAAGGCAAACAAACAGAGCAAATCAATATTGAAATGCTAAGGCGCAGCATACGTTTCATTAACTTTAAAGTCTCAGAGAAGCGCCGTAACCAACGTATCGTTACGTAAAGGGGAACGTTTTCACACGTGGACACCTTCTGGCAGTAAACAAATAAACTTGGTGCATCAACGGCGGTGAAGGCTAAGAAAATTATTCGGCTAATGCTTTAAACGAAGTCCTTGAAAACTCGAGTCCGATTTCAGTTGCTAGGAGCTGTGAAATAGTTGTAAAATGTGGAAGGAACTAGCGTGTGATAAAAAAAACATTAAAATCATAATCGACAAGGTGTGCAACCCCTGCTCCCTTCAACAATCAACGGTCTGTTAAGGTCATTGCCCAACCGCTAAAAATAGGTAAATCTGGCATTCGGACTTGGTCACTTGAACTTCAATGATCTAGATAATTATGCTGAAAAGCAAAGTCACGACTGACGTCAAGCTCAAGATTAGCGAGCAAGTGCCTCCCCGTAAAATTTGCTTTAAAAGAAATCTATCTGAAATACTGTCTTCGGAAACAATTTCTAAAACCCATAATAACTGAATGGCATGGATAGGCATTAACGATTACTTACGTTGGTGTGGGATATATTGTATTGGTCTTAAGCCCAAGACTCTACTCTGCTTGCAGTACAGTTAAAGAAACAAGTCAAAAGAGCACAGAGTTGGGGTGCTTATGTAGCTGCAATACTAAGCTTAAATTTCATTCAATAAATGCATTGGAAAAGAGATGCCAGTATTAATAAATGAAATGAGTAAGAAACGCATAGGGTAAAGTTTGTTTTTCACAGGGTTGAAGCCGAAGTTCAAATTAATTAAATATTAAATTTGGGCAGAATGCATAGCCAAACCAAAAGAAATGAATAATCACAAAAAGGTTTGCTATGTGCAGGTCAATGAAGCGTATATTTCAATATAGCTAAGTAGGTACAATTTGTGAGCAATTTTAAAAGGTATAAGAAGGCAGAATAATAATTACGTTGCAAAGAGCAAATTAAAAGGCTGGCAGAAAGTCAGGAAATAGCAAATTGGAAAAGCAGACAGCACGACATGAAAAAAGTAAGTGAAAAGCAAACAGATGGACATCGAAAGCATTTATGAAGGAAGTGAACTTACGCGAGTAAACAGAGCAAAGCGAATAATAAAACGTGTGGTGGCGCAAAGAGACATTTTAACAATTAAAAATGTGGATAATATTTTAGAGATAAGAAATTTTTAAATTCAATAATTTGTAAGTAAATTTATTTCAAAATGTATTTGATTTGAACATGGCTGATTTCCGTTTGTATAGTATTAGATTAGCATTTGTTTATAGCGGACTTCAGGAGAGATATAACAATTGAATAAAATATAAGATTGACATGAAATTATGTGCTCCTTTTGAATACAAGTTTCTATATAATAAAATTAAATATTTTGAGCCAAAAAGTGTTTCACTGTGTTAAGCAGGTGTTAAAGTTCATAGGAGAACGTTTGTGGCTATTTCCGCAACAATAAATAATTTTACCAAGAGCATCTCCGAGGAAACGTTCGCCACCCACATCAAGACTACGAAGAAGGATTCCAGCCGAAACGATGGTCCAGAGCCAGGGCATTCTACTGCGACGCATCAGGCAGGAGTGCAGGACACCGACGAAGACGAAGATACGAGCTGGGACTCCGTTTCCAAAGATTGAAGCGAACACGAAATCTTAAGGTACTGTCTGACCCTAAAAATATTAGTGTGAGCATCCAAAAATGTGTGTGCATGCGAGACAATACCGTACTGAACAAGATTCAAGCATCTTCAAGCCCCCAGCGAAGTTGCTTTTCAAATTATTAACCAGAGTCCAAGTGTGAGGTTAGGCGGAGATTAAACAATTTCAGAAATTCAGTCGGCGTCCCTTCTGGCATCATAAGACAAATTAATTCCTAAAACAAATGAGAATAATAACCGCCAAAGCACTAGGATTTAAATAAATACCTCTTCGAACGTTCACAAATTTGGTTTTTAATGTCAACAACGCTTGCCGCATACTAAGCGAACCATTTTGGAGTTTTGACAGCATACATTTGCAACTGCGTATTTGGAACAAATTCGGGTGCACAGTGGCGCACCAGTTTAAATAAAAGGTTACAAATTATTAGGAATTCACTCTTTGAATAGAGTTGATTGTTCTACCAAGCTAGCGTTATGAGAATAAAATTGCAGATAAATAAAATACGAAAAAGGGCATAATACTGTTTATTTGGGTCAAGTAAAAATAATAATACAAATCATCAAAATTGTTTTAATCAGTTTAATCAGTGGTGCATATCAAACCATAGCAATATATTGAGATGGTATTGGGTCCTACGCCCCTGCTCTGCATCTGGCTGCAATGTTAAAATCATTATAATTATTATCCAGTAAATGCATTTGACAAGTTTTAAATGCCTGTGTTTAAATAAATGAATGAATTTAGAAACGCTAAGGAGACAGCTGGCTTTTCACAGGGTTGGAATCTGAGTTTAAAGTAAAGTAATTATTATATTTGGCAGAATAGTGTGCCTAATAAAATCAAATTAACACAAAGAGGTTTGCTACGTGCAGGTATGAAACATAGAATTCATGGTAGCCAATATAAAATACATTTTGTGAACGATTATAAAAAGGTATGAGGCGAAGGAATGATAATATTGCAATAGAGCAAATGAATAAGGCAAATTAATAACTATAAGAATAAATTACCAAGTCCTTACTTCTACTTGGCAAAATATGCAAGAAAACCAGACAGCTAAGTGTTGTTTAAAATTTTGGTGAAAAGTAAACATGAGATTCAAACATTATAAAAGGAAGTGAGTCAATAAACATACGTGAATAAACCATAAGAACATTTAATACCAAGTGCAGTGCGCCAACAGACAATTAAAGACTGAACCAATGTGCACAGTAATTTAGTTTATAAGGGTTGTGGAGCGTTAGTTAATGTTAATAATGATAAATATAAAATGTACAGTATTTGAACCTAATTAATATCCGATTTTTGTAAATTTATTAGTAGATAGGCAATTGCTTATAACCGTTGAAAAGAGAGAAACAGTTGAATAAATTATTTCATTTCACACCTAAATTTGCTCTGTGTTGAATTGAAGATTTCTCCTATTTACCATTTACTTACATGAAAACAAATTATACCACAGTGATCAGCGCAATTTGAAGTGTCTATACAAGTGTGGGCAACGTTTTCTACGACAAAAAGTTCACCACCAAGTGGAGGTGTACGATCTTGGGATCGGCACCGATGAGGCAGCTACGGGTTCGACACCAGCTAAACCAAGGGTAACCAGGACCGTGTGGACGTTGCAGAGCATCGTGGGGATCAGCAGCAGCGAGACCAGCAATCCCAACACCCGGTACAGCGAGTTCCAGAGGAATTTCAACTCAGGCGCCCGTCCGTGGAAGCCAATGTTCACAAAAACAATAAAGGTATTGTAAAAACCTAAATAATAACTTGAGGAGCCAGAAATTTACGTACCAGCGAGATAACACCGAAAGCAGCAGAGACCGACAGCAGAATTATTTTTCCAGTAATTATAGTTAAAAGCCAAATTGTGAGGTTAAGTGTTCAAACAAATGCAATCTACCTAAGCGGCCTCGGATTAACAATCAAGGTCCAGTTTTGCCTAAAACAAAAGGAGTTAGAACCGCCAAAATAAGATTATTTGAATATTTGCCTGATTTAACGTTCACAAAAGTTAGAATTTGCAAATCAAACGACATGTTATGCGAGGTTAGGAACCCCTTTGTACATTTGATACCAGTTCATAGTTGCGCGGCTGCGTAGTAAAATCGAATGGGATCGCAGTGGCGTGCCGTTTTAAGTAAATTAATATTGAAATTGTCGTGAAGCCACCCTTTGATGAGAGTTGAATCTTTCCCGGAGCTAGCATATTTTAAATGATAATTGCAGTCAGATAAAATAAAAGAGAGGGCATAATACAATTTAATTTGAAGCAATAAAATTAGAACCATCTGATTTTTACTCAGTTCAACATTTGAAAATTCTTAATTAATAAACGTATTAATATTAACAATGTGTGGTGTAAAATTAAATTAATAAAACTAATAACAGTTGGAGGGGTGACCACCATTACAATATATTGCAGTAGAGATGAGCGCGTGCTTAAGTATTCGCTCATGTCACGCGCGTGGGTTATTTTAAGTGTCATCTGCTTATTGCACTTGTTTGCAACTTCCTATCGGTATGGAGTGTCGTACTACTAGTTTGGGGTCGATTAGCAGAGCCACTGTTGAGGTCTTCTTGTTAAGTGGAAGCTTTTGCTGCTGTTTATTATTTATTGCTTTATTGCTATGATGAACATGGTACCTGGAAAGTCATGGAGCTCTCGAAGGCAGAAAACAGTCGGATGTCGATTTGCTTTGATGAACAAATACTCTCTAAGTATCCTTTGAAGAAAAGGAAGAAGGAATGCTCTACTTGTAGCCCGAGCTTTCACACAACAAATTGTGTAGATTCCATAGCAACTTTTGCTCCAATAGCTAGGACTCGAGTCTATGTGACTTCTGTTTGCGTTAGCTGCAAGTCGCCATTTCGCAATTTAAGAAATTTGCATTATCACCATTTATTTGGATATCTCAATCAATATATCTAAATTAGAAGGGACTATCCAAGACGAGACAGAAGAGAAGCTACATATAGGGGACGTCAACTTTGACAATTATTTATTATCAAGTAGGATTTCAGCCAAGTAATGCAGATTTTGACGAAACATTTAAATATTTTAAAAAGAACATGAAATAAGATTATACAAGGGTGAATACTCGATAAGACAACACATTTAATTTTTAGGAGCCTACGGCTAATTTACCTTTATTTTCTCGGTTCCGAATTACGATTCAGCCTATAAATTTCGAATTGTTCGCTTGCGGTCAACGGTCAACGCCTATTGGCGCGCACGTGCTCCTTTTCGACCTGTCTGGCAACGTGAATTGTTGTACATATTATAGCCAGAATAGAGGACAGTTGCCGTGCGTTAGAGAGAGCGAAGCGAGTACGAGGTTTAGTCCCTGCCACTTTATCAATTGCGAGCTTGTCTGCGCGTTTTTCGAGACGGAATTCACCCGGCGTGTTTGGAAGCAACATGTGATTTTAAAGTCGTGCATCCCGCTAGCGCTGCCTTAGAGCATGCGTGGGCGAGGGTTTTGACGTTTGTTTACTGTGTTAATTTACGCCTAAGGTTTGTTTTCTACTGTGTGTGTGTCCTACCACATATTTTGTTTCGTGTTTGAACTTCCGTCGATCCGGCGCAAAGGTTGTGCGTTTCGCATTTTATGGACTCACTGTACTACACGGGGTAGCGGGCGAACAGGGTGTTGTTGTTTAATGTAGGCCTTTGAGATTTCGCTTACCGTAGGGTGGCAGGCCCCTTATCACGTCGTTTGGCGGACTCTCTGTGAGATCTCAGTGCCGGCTTTCGCTTTACCGTTCTGACAATTTTTCGCAGCGGGCTTCGATTACGTCTCGCTAGAGGATAATTCCTATGGTTCCGCTTCGCCAGCAGCTTTTCGTTGATTTTGTGCGGTCCCCTTTTGGTGTTTGTTGCAGTGTCTAAAACAGCAGCCGTTGCAGCAACATAGGACAACAATTTTCCGCTAAACCAAGCTTCTCAGAGTTATTGTAACATTGTAGTAGCTTATAGTGCTAATTTCAAGTGTACCGAGTGTCTTACCGAAGTGTTAGACTATTTGTGTGACGTTGCCGTCGTTGTAACATGTGTTGTTTATATCTTTACATTTTCTGAACCCTCAATGGTGTTTACCTCTCAATTTAGTTCATTACCGTCAGGTTATATGATCCTATTCAACTTTATGTAGTAGCATTTGAAGTATGTGTAACATTTGTGCCACGTTTAGTTGATTACCGCCGTTTATTTGCTGTCAATTGAGTCAGTGCTTTGAAAATTTCAATGTTAATAACTGCACAAGTCACTCCTGTATTTGATATCAAGTTTAATAGATTAAGACGTTACGCAATATAAATAGTTAACTTTTACTAACCCATTTCACATTTTTATGTACTAAACTTTTGCATATTCAAATATTTTTGCTAATACATTTCATGTTTGCTAACTGCGATTTCTTATGATATTGTGCATGCGATATGTGTATGCGTTTTTTAGTTGTAGGAGTTTGGCCAGCTGTTCAAGTGAGTTCTCGAAAGGTAGGTCCAATGATGTTGCACTTGGAATCGCTGACCATGACACTGCCAAGGTTATAGGAGAAAGGTAAATCCATTGTGCTTACACTTTTCCTCAGTGGGTTCACCTACGCATTTCCCGTGTAGAAATCGTGGTGCCGCTCTCGCAATTAAGATCTGCTTTTCATTTATTAGGCAGTTGGCCTGTGTGAACTCGTGCTGGACCCCCCCTCCCCCCGCTCCACTGAAGTTAGTCGGCACTCTTTTATAACAGGCTCGTAACACTCGAAAATTGTTGTCAAGATTCACTTAAAGAAGTGCGGGTACTGTAAAATAATTTACCGTTGTTAAACACACCGCTTTAATAATAGAACTCAATCATAGATATATTTTGTCATTGCTAAGAACCATTTGGCAACTTTCAAAATAGCAAATATATAAAAAGCTAAAGGTTTGTATCTTCGATAAGGAGTTCTTGAAATATAAATGGCATTTCACATTAGTCTAATTTTTGTTGCTCTCTCAAAATCTGCCGACGGTTATATTCGTTTTAGCAGGTCTCTCCAGGTCTTATTCAGTGCATTCCCTTGTATTCACTTTACGGTTCAGGTAAAAAACTTCATCCCATCTATTTTTATTTTCTTCCACTATATACTATGTTCGTTACTAACTTTGTTTTTTGACATTTACCTTTATTCGCAACCTTCTAGCGGGTTTCGACCAATCTTGAGGTTTACTACCGTATTTTTGTTTGTTGAATGTCACAATGCAATTACATCACCGGCTACTTCGATACATTTCCTAGTTGACATCAGATGTTAGGGCTTTCGTGTTTCTCATTCTCCAATTTATAATTATTGTAGATGGATTTGATGATAATATGTACCCTTGTTTCACTCCTTTTATATATTCAATAGAAAAAGTTGACTTCCATGTTATAACGGGAAAAAGGAAACTAATTAATCGGGCGCAATTTATCGAAACCGGAATTTACCGAAATGACGTTTAAGATAAAAATTTGACTCACACCCCTCAATCTAGAGAACATGTTTTACGGTAGCGTAATGTAAAATTGTGTTTCCGTAAATTTCGGTGTGAATATATTGTAGTTTCGAATTGTGATCAATCACTTTTACTTTTAATTTAATGTCCAAAATTGCTTTTTCCCACGCCCACATACGAAAGCCGGTCGCTATAATAACGAACGTGTTTGTTTTGTAAAAAAGCACAATTTACAGTAATATAATGGGCTAAATATGGCATTTTAAACTAAGAATTGCTGACAGTATGTCATTTTAACCTAAAGACTATTGAAAATATGTCATTTTGACCTATTTACGGGAAATCTACTGACATTGTCCGTTGTCACAATAAAGCTGTAATTAATAAAATTGCAAAAATGTGTATTTTTTGTGGTCGTAAGAAAAATAGAGTACATAACTCGTTCGAAAGTGTGTCGCAAGCTCTTATTTTAACTCACTCGGCTCCGCTACGCTTCACCTCGTTTCTCAAATATACTCTCACGATATACGCCACTTTGGCAGCTTGTTATATAATATACTATTGGAAATTAATGACATTTAAATATATCTCTTCTTAAAATGTAGCAGTTTATTCCAATACGTATTATGCTTAAAAGTACATATATGATGAGTGCAAGCATCTTTAGGTCTGAAACCTGCTTGATTCTCACTTACTTTTTCATTAAGGCCCTTAGGCCCATAGGCCCTTCAACCCGGATATGCCACTTCAATATTGAAGGTATTAGCCGAGCGAAAAGTGAATTACTTGGTCAGCTGCTAAACGAACGTAGAATCGACATAGTGGCGCTGCGAGAAACCCATGTACCAGACGACTACCAACTGGCAAAACGTGGAAAGATCCCAGGGTATAAATTAATAGCTGCTATAAATCATGCCCAATATGGAATTGCAACTTACGTCAAAGTGGCCAATTGAAGTTCTACCTTCTTTCCAACATCCAGCCGTATACGTTGGAGACTTTAATAGTCATCACCACTCCTGGGGCTATAACACAAATGACCTAAATGGAGAAAGATTAGCCCAGTGGATAGAATCACTGGACCTAAAACTGCTCCACGATGCAAAACAACGTCCAACTTTTCACTCTGGCCGCTGGAACCAAGGCTACAACCCAGACCTCACCATAATAACGAATAATGACAATAGAGCTGCACATAATGCGCAAAAAATAGTTCTTCCAAATTTCCCTAATTCACAACATCGCCCTATCACTGTAAGTGTTGGAACAACTATTCCTATCGTAAGATCTCTTCCAATACCTAGATGGAATTTTAGGAAAGGAAAGTGGGAAACCTATAAGGAAATACTGGACGATAACATAAGGTGGATACAACCAACATCAGAGAACTATGACCGCTTCGTAAGCATGGTTATATCTACTGCTAAAAGAAGCGTGCCAAGAGGAGTAAGGAAAACATACATACCTTGTTGGGACGAGGAATGTAAGCGACTATACAACTCTTACAAAGATACAGGGAATATCAGAGATGCGGAAAACTTATTGTTTGCCCTAGATGAAAACAGATGCAAAAGGTGGAAAGATACAGTAGAAAACCTTAACTTTACCCACACTAGTAAGAATGCTTGGACGTTATTAAGACGCTTAGAAACCAGTGACCAACCTCCTAAACAAGGAACCTCACCACACCCAAGTAAGAT